>VZTT01064973.1:44997-98088 GCA_013400855.1 Buphagus erythrorhynchus | reverse complement strand
GTGTACTCCCTCAATGGGGCAGGGACCATGTCACATGCTGTGTAGTGTCCTGTGCAGTGAAGTCTTACAAATGTGATGACATAAAGAATTTGTGAGAACATGAAGAGTAATTAACATTGATTTCAACATTAATTTCACCATCCCAAATATATCCTTTTGGAGGTCATTCACTGAAGCATCTTAATTCAGGTGCACAAAGTAACAAAATTTTTGGGAAAGTAAGTGAGCTTTTAAAGCTTTTTCTTTACAAGGGAAATTCTCTTACAGGTTCAACAGGTGTCTTGGGAATTTTTTCATGCCATATTTGTCACTGCAATATCTACTTGGCTGAAAGACAATTTACTGCCTGAATAGAGCAAAATGGAAGGCGAGATGGGGATGACAAAATTTCTTTCAGATGTGTCTTTAAGCAAAGAACACAGATTCCCTAAAAGCAATGAAAGCTATAAAAAGGCTTTTGTATGCACATTGGTCTGTTGGGATGCCCTTGGCCAAAGAAGTCCTGGGAAGCCAGATGGTCCCTGGATGCTGCCAGTCACCTCCCCACAAGGGACTGCAGTTTGACAGCTCACCTGTGGACAACAAGAGCATTGTGGCCTCCTCAAAAAGTGATGAGGATGCTTAAAAGTATAAAACATTTGTTCAGTGCCTATAGCCTCGAAGGGAAAATCACTTTTCATTCTTCATTCCCCTCTAACTGCAAGTGCAGAGACCATCTTTCTGCAGTGCCAGAGCCAGGTGCAGGTGTGCAGCCCAGCTCCCGGGCAGAGAGGAGGAGGAAGAGGAGGAGGAGGAGCTGGGGATTGCTCAGAGTGGTGGTGGTGGGGTGAGGCTGCGCTGAGTCAGGCACTCACACACCTGCCTGCCGGCTCCTGGTGCTTAAAGCACAGGGAGCTGCCTGCCTGGGACTCCTCTGGACACTTCCACAGCCTCCTTTCACACCTGGCTCAGACGGGGACAAGACCACCATGGGGCTGTTCTACAGCAAGGGCCAGGTAAGAAAAGGCAAGAGGAGGCTCCATGATGAGCTGAGCATCGGGGCAGAGGGGACCTGCTGTAGGAGGGGATGTTCACCTCTCGTGTCTTCAGCTCTGAGAATTATCCTGAGCACCGAGGCTGAGAGCAAAGCAGGGTTTCTTTCTGGCTGGGTTTTTTGAGTACTTTGTGTTTTGGCCTTCAAACACAATGATGTAGTAATTTACTATTTGAAAGTTCCCAATTAATAAAAAAGATACCTTTTTGCTTCCACCCAGCTGGGCTAGGCAAAACAACACACTGAGGAAAAATAAGGAGTTATCACTAATGTCAATGAATGCATAGGGAAAGTAAGGAAGCTAATATCGTGTGAGATGTTAAATATAAGTCTTAAAAGTGGTGGCAGTTTTGGGGCATAAGGGAATGAATGGTAATGTATTGTTATATACTGATCTATCTATTTGTTGGAGTGGTACTCCCTGCTCTGTAGGTAGTGTGCATGAATATATATTATATATATTTGTAGCATCACTACTCAGTTTTGCTCTTTCCTCTTGGTTTGTAGTGTGGTTTTGTTGGAGGTTTTTTGAGTTTGGTTTTTCTGTTGTTGATGGGATTTTTGGTGGAGTTTTGTTGGTGGTGTTGTTTGGATTTATGTTTTTTTATTTTTTTTTGTTTGGTTGGTTTGGTTTGGTATTTTTTGTAATTTAGAGCACTAAGTGTACAATTTTTCCTCCTTTTATTCCTTCAAGAAGGACAATTATCTAGGGAAAAAAGTACCTCAACTTCAGCCCCAACATATTAAGTACCACATTTGTCTGCTTCTTGCTTAAGATGAGAGTATGACAAAAATCAAAACTGTTTCCTCACAGATTTGTTAAATATCTTTTGGTAAGCACTGTTAGGTTTAGGTGGTTTCCCAAAATCATAAAAGGCTTGGGTTGGAAGGAACCTTAAAAATGACCTAGCTCCAGCCCCATCCCCAGGGGCAGGGATATCAACCATTATCCCAGGTTGCTCAAGGCCCCATCCAACCTGGCCTTGAACACTTCCAGGGATGGGGCATCCACAGCTCCTCTGGGCAACCTGTTCCAGTGCCTCATCACCCTCTGAGTAAAGAATTTCTTCCTAATATCTGATTTAAATATCTTCTTTTTTAGTTTAAAACCATTCCCTCTCATCCTATAACTAGCTGTGTACAAAGTCTCTCTCTCTCTTGTTTATTAGCCCCCTTTATGTGCTGGAAAGCTGCACGTATTTCCTTTGATACATTCTGGAGAATTTTGCTTAAAGGAAGATTGAGTGAGCTGAACTATTCACAGAGAAGTAATTACAGAGTTGTGCCTTTCACTCACTCCTCCTGAGAAGTTTGGGATAGGTCTCTGGAAGGCCCTTTCCAGATCCTCATTTTTTAAAAGCCAGCACTGCTCTATATCAGACTTAAGAATGTAATTATGTAGCTATAAATCAACTGATGAGCAGCATCATTACACCACGATATCGTTATTAATTCCTGCCCTGGGAGATTGTTTGCTGTTTGTTGTGAAATATAATGGATATATATACGACATCCTGGGAATTTTCTCAGACCAAGATGTGTGTCAGCTGTATTAATAACACAGCAGGGTTCTCTATCACACCTTTCTATGAGATTGGGTTGTAAGAGTCAGATACCTCAAGCTGAAGGTTACCACAAGTGTCCTCAGAATGGGAAATGGAGGATGTCAGAGGTCTGGTCTGTGGTCACACCTGGCTACAAACCTTCTGGGAAGAAGTCAATGCACAAGGAGGAACCTTGGTTTAGAAAAGTTTTTGTGGGTTGGAACTGAAACAGTTAATTTAATTCTATCTCTGACTATACTTCTGTTCTTCCTTTTTGCATTCTCATCCCATGCATTTTGTGTGCTGTTCAACAGACAGAACCGTCTCCATGCAACTTGCTCACCGTAAAAATCATACAGATGAAAAATGCCAGGAAAGCAGACTTGTGTGAGTATCTTTGCTATACCCCTGGAGCATCATCATGCTTGTAAAACTACTCTGAATATATCAAGTGTTACAAACACTGCAGATTATATTTAAAAGGAGAGAGAAGATGTGTGATTCTGGTATGCTGAAGATGAGGTAACACAGTTAGAAGACATTGTTTTTCCTGATATCTTTGTCAATATAACACTGAAGTCTAGCCACCAGTTGTAATGCAGAACATGTTTGCACAGATCGCATAAAATACGTCATATCTGAATCTGCAAATAAATGTTCTTTTATTCACAGGAAAGATTGCAATAAGAACTTTCTTTCCATGGTTCCTTCTTACTGGTAATGCCCACTCTGTGTAACCCTGGGCCTATCAAAGAATATTTGATGTGAGCTCAGGACTGCACACTTGGCACCTCTTATGGATTATCAAATTTCATTCAGCAATAGGCATGGCTCACACTTAGCTTTTTCTATTCTTAAATACTTTCACAAACTGCCCAGGAATTATAGTTACACAAATATTATTAATGGCCCATAAATATTTGAACTGCAAAACATTAGAAAAACTGGCTTGAATGACAACCACCTCCTTTTAACTGAGACTTGTCTTGCATCTGTTCATTTATACACATAGAAAGGTTTGGATGCAGAAAGTTTCTATATGAGCAGGACCAAGCTAAAGTTGTTCACTTAAAAATATTCAGGACAAGATATTTTTGTGCCTTTCCAACATTATCTGCTTCAAGTTCTGCAACAGTTTGTCTAGAGACCAAAGGTATGTGAAGAAGAATTTCTCACTCTGATTTTTAGTGAAGAGCAGTAAGATGCTTTGTTATTGATGAACGTATGGGGAAGAAGAATCCATATGAACCTTCTCACTGGACTACTACAGAATGGAAAGCATATTTGAAGCTCAGTTATAGCCTGGAGAGAAATCTCTTCCTACCGCTAAAACTTATTTGGATGTACAAACATGCACACTGCACTGAAAAAAGAACTGTGGAAAAATGGCAACCCTTAGATATCTCCCTAGATAATGATGTTCTCTTAAAATATCTGCATGACAGTGAGCTTACCAAACTTCCTCTTGACCTTTTTCTGATCTAGATCAATGCTTTTCATTTTCCTCTTTAAGCTGTTTTTTTTTCTGAATGGAGTTTATTATGTTTTGATGCTGTCCTATTCAATACTAGGAAGTTTCTAGGGCACAGGACAGGTAGTGAAATGCTCAGCCTTTTCTGCTTCCCAATCCAAGCCATGTCCCACGAGCCCATAGAGCTTTTTAGAGGTGCACTTTGTGTGACAGAGGTGATTCTGGAGGGGAAAAGATTTTGCACAAAAAAGCCAGGACAAACACTTGCAAAAGGTGAATGGTTTACTTGTTGTGGACATTCATCATGTAGGAAAAGAAAATCATACTACTCAGGGAGCACTGCCTTGCTTATGTTTAAATGTTGAATCTAGTTTTGACTGACAGCTGCTTATTTCCAGTAACATTTAATTTTACTGAGTGTGAAATTTTTCAACTGTATTTATCAGAGAGATTTGCTTTTAAGTTGCTTTTAAATTGAGGACATATTTTTCTATACAGCCAGACTTATAGAAGTCACAGATTTAAATGACAGGCTTTTTATCATATAAACTTATCTTTCAAAAGTTTAAATGAATTAATTTAACCTCTGCTTAGCTTTTCTGACAGTGTAAAAGCTAGTGCAAATTGAATGTGCATAACTTTATAGGACTTCCACTGAGAAGCAGCAAAATGGGAGTCTTGAGATAAAAAAATGCAAACAAAATTTTGCCGGTTTGTGTAAAACCAGAGGAGTATTGTTGAGTTGATTCAGAGATCAGCTTGACACAGGCTTACAAACTCAGAGGCAAATGTCCTCCATGACCAGCAAAGTAGACTTCTGTATAGGACCATTTTCTTAACACTGATTTTTTTCCCCCTCATTCTTCCCTTTCTCAGCCCTATTTTTAATACTTTCTCTTTCTTGCAAACTTTTATAGATAGAACAAGTTGGCAAGTGTCAGCTATTTTTCATTCACCTTATCAATTTCTGACATTTTAAATTGCCTTCTATCTCTTGCCAATTGTGCCTAACCTTGAACTAGGTTTCTGTAGAATTTTCAGATCACTTTGTTTAATACTCATCTAGTGCTTAAAAGGTCTCCCAACCTGGTACTGCAGGATAACTTTATTATTGGTCTATCTGCTCCGTTTTCCAGGTAATAGAGGTGGGAAAATTAATCCATAACAAGAGAATCTCAAAACCTCACTAACATCTCTTATGGAATATTCAGTAAAAGACCTTTAATAGGAGTTCAGTGCATTAGAGAGTATTTTTATCTAAGACAATTTAAAGGGTTTCATTCTGCTTTTTGAACCCTGAATCTTTTTAATGCACACTTCCCACTGATCCCTCAGTGTGTAATTTATAACACTAATTTCCACTTGTGTATTAATGCACATCTGGCATCACTGATAACACATGTGAATTTAGTGCCTTGTTTGTGTTCTTCACATTCCCTTTCTCACTGAGCACACCCACATGCTCATCAGGCTCATTGGGCCTCTTGATATTCCTGGACCTGTGATTGCTTGCCAGTTCCCAGATTTGGGTGTGTCCTCCACAAGCATCCTGATTCCCTAATGGAGTAAGACTTGGATGTGCATCAATCCAACCCACCCTTAAAAACACTGCTGTGTCTGCTGAGATTTTTCAAATTTCAAGATCAACTTCTCATCTTGCGCAATGAATGCCAAAGTTTATGCAGGTTGCAGGCAGAGTGTGGATAAGTTCATAGAAGAAAAAAAATCCAGCTAAAGTAGGCTCAGGAAGCCTCTGTATCCTAAATTGTGAGGGCTGAGAGAGCATTAAATGATCTTTTCCCTCTTATACTCTCCTTAGATAGCCATCCATAAATGTGATGCAGGATGTCCATCCTTGATAAGACCAAAGCTTTTTCCCAAAAAAAAAAGTGGGCAAAGGGACTAAAAACCAAGATACTGCAGATAAATTAAGTGGAATGAACAAGTGGAAAAGCAAGGAAACAGAGTGTTAAGAGTTAAATAGTGTGAAAGTGGGCTACTGCATGGGGATACTAAGTTCAGCGATTTTAAGCCATCATTCTCTGCTTCCTGAAAATGCCCAAGACCCCTCAGTGGACACTGAATGTGGGCCCTTGGCTAAATGGACTTTGACCAGTATAGAGTTATAAATATTCTTCATAGTAAGAATATTTTTTAGTAAGAAAATGATATTTTTTGAGCTTTTACAGATTTTTATTTTTTAATTTAAACTAAGCTTTTTAATTTTGGAAACTTCAAGTTTTGGGTTTTTTTCTGTAAGACAAATCTGGGTACTATATTTTATAAAACAATTAAGCATGTTTTATATTTTCAACATAACTCTTTTTTTTTTTCAGAATTGCAGTAACAATTCTGCCACATATGAAATCAATTCATGTGAAAGTCTCTTGAGATCCAGAAAAAAAATATAGTCAATGAAATACATTATTGTTTGAGGAACTGTGTTCCACCATGATACTTATTGCAGGAACATGCAGACTTCCTCTGGTGTTCTGTTCTTGCACTGTTGTTATTGTTTCACTGTTATTTATTACTTACTTCATTATTTAAGCAGTTGCAACTACACAGCAGCAGCCTATTGTTCTAGGTGCTGCATGAAATATGATTATAAAATCAGAGGATGTGGACCAATAAAGGCAAACAAGGAAGGTTGTTTAGCAACATCTCAACAAAGGAGTGTTTTAAGGAGGGATGTAAATTAGATTATATAAATACAGTTTTAGGAATACTTGTAGGATGCTCCACTCACAGTGAAGGGCATGGTGGGAGAAAGTGTGAAAGCTTTTTCTTGAAGTTTACATATTAGAAGATGAATACTGAATGCTCCCTGGGGACAGGAACTGATCTCCTTGAACTGAATGAATTCTGATAGTCTGCCTGTAAATCACCTTCTGGAAGGCCACAGAAGTAGCCCACATTCTTATTTAAAAGATAATATTAAAAGTTTCAATGACATAAATTATCTAATATTTTGCCCTCTAAAGACAGCAATGCTGACTTGTCCCCCTGCCCTCAGCCAAATACCTATTCAGCTATGAAGGGGGAGAAAAAGAAGAAAAATGCTCCTCTCAGCTAGTGTTATTAGCTTATAATTTGTGACTAGGCTAGATCCAAGTGGAGGGAGACCAGGCCAAGGAGATGCTCTGGGCAAACAGTGTTTGAGACCACTATCTTGCTTCAGGTCCTTTCAGCACAACAAGAAAAAACTGTACCATAAGTGTCATGAAAAAATCTACCTCCCAGAAACAGTGAGGAGCTAAAGGCACTCCATGAGGAGAAGGGTGTTTGAGGTTTCTGCCCAGGTTACAGGTGGGCTGAGGCTTGACATCAAAAAAGGAGATGAAATTAAAATTGAAACGTTTGGTTGAGTCCTGGTTGAATTTGGGCTCTCTATGAGGCAGGTGAGTGGGTGTCCTGCTGTTGGGATGCAGCATGGGGCTGTGGCTGTGGTGTTTCTTAGCATGGGTCATGTTGTTGTAATGCCTCCTAATGGTGAAGCACAATTAAGATCCAGTCCTGCCTGCTATTATGCTGGAAGATAATTAGACACTTAGTGTAATAACTGGACCATGCTTTCATAAATACCTGCTGCCACATCTGCTTTTGGCCGGATATTGCCCCACAGGAATACCATGGCTGCCATCCCAAGCATGTTTGACAGCTGTGAGTGTGTCATGGTGGAGGGGAGGGACCTGGCAGGTCACTGGTGTGATGCTGTGCTGTGTGCATCCTGTGAGAGCCTGGTTGCTGTGGTTAGGTGCTGGTTAGGCTTACATACCAGGGTGATGGGGTTTGCTCACACGTGGCTGGCAGTGGGAGCCTTGTATGTGCACATGCAAAGGCAGAGGGATATCACAGTGAGACCCACCAGGCAGGGCACAGGATAGGCTGTGGAGTGCCATTTCTCACACACTCCTGCTTATACCTGGAGGTGGTCAGGCAGAACACCAGCCCGAGGCGTCAGAGATGTGTAAAAAAGGTTCCTGGGTATTGTAAATGCCTCCCTCTTAACACCTGGAAAATAATTTACAGAGGAAATCAGTTTTCAGGGGATACTTCTGAAGCACAAAGGGCTTCACCAGACACATTTTGCAGATGGCAAGAGGAAGCACATTTGTTTTAGTGGCTGTCAGAATTCTCCCAGAGAAAGTCAGAGCTCTGCTGTCTAACAGGTAGTTATTCCTTAAAGGTGGATGATACAATGCAGTAGTAGACAGTGACAACTTACAAAAAATAATTGATGGAGTTTCACAATAATACTGTGCTCTATGCAACAGATGAAGTTAGAACATGTATTACTGATTGGGAAATGTCAATGAAATAAACTTTGGTACACCCATAGACTTACCCATTTGGATCCTTCTGATCCTTCTAGTGGTGACAAGAGCTGACAGGAATCTGTGCTAGTATCAGTTTCACCTTGCCAAGAGCCAAAAAGGATTTTTATAGGGACATTTCCTGTATGCACACAGAACTTTGAGAGCTATTAGAATTGTTAGAAGCTCAGCTGATTTCTATGTGTTTTGATATTTTTTTTCAAATAATATATCTTAATATATATGGCAATTACTTTACCAGTAAAAGTTACTCTTCTTTCATTCAGAATTACACAGAAAAGATGACTTAAGCCTCAGAGAAGTCGGGGGGTGGTGGAAAAAGGCTGTTCTTTAAATTCTTGAGTTACATGTGGGGAGTCAGTAATGGTCCAAGTCAATTATTTTGTGTTTTCCAAAGTCAAGTCTACCAGTAAAACTGTGGGACAAGACTTAGGCCTATTCAGATGCTGTTCAGACGAAGGTGTGTCTGCTATGCGATGGCAGGAATGCTTGAGTATGTGGCATTACAAAAAGAGGAAATATAATTCTACTAATGGGATTGGCATTTATGGCAATGGTCCCCATGCTATCTTTGGCACTTGTGTAGGTTGTCATCCCTAACTAAGAGATCATAATCTGTAGGGTGACCATCCCTGACTTTTGTGTGTGGGTCCACAAGATTGTTAATCTAATGATTCATACTTGCTTTTTTATTTCCTAGTAATGATGACAAATGTATTTGCCAGTAGATTATTCTGAAGGAAAGATTCATGTCCCTGTCACCATGGACATTTAGTCAGAATGAAAGTGCTTGTTGATGATGCAAGCCCTGCAGACTGCTGCTAACTGCTTCTTCCTACTAAAAGATCCTACAATGGAGTTCAAGTGGGAAGCCACACTTTACAACTGGTCACTTCAGCTGAGAAAGGAAAATAAAAACACTGAGGTTTCCCTCCCTACATCTGGAAACATTAGAATTAATAGGTGAACTTTATGACCTGAACATGCCTCGAATGGAAACAGCAAAGCATTGCAATTTTGTGCAAAGAGGCAATGTCAGCTACCTCTGTGCTGGGAATCACAGACAGGCCTCCACCTGTACATGAAGTGTTGCAAATACCTTTGCTACTCTGACTGAGACACAGAGATGCAGGTGAAAATAGTGACATTAGGCAATACCTTTTTTTATACAGCTTTATTGCTGAAAACTCTGCCCCACTACAGCTGCTTCTCAAAGCAAATGTTATCCATCAAACTGTTCAACATTTCAATGCCTTTCTTATAATCTTCTTCACAGAAGATTAAATTCAATAATATAATCTCCACAGGTGATTGATCTTCTTTTTTTGAAATTTTTTTCTTTATATTTTCTTGAAAAATTCTGTTGTTGAGCATTTCCTTTATTAACTTTTCTAAGGGGAGAAAGCAGACTGAAATCAGGTGCCTTGGTAGAAGATGTGCCTTCTGTGACAGAAATTTGGCTTCATGGGAACCTTGAATTCAACAAGCTCTTGCCTCCTCTGCATTGGCAGCCAGAGGTCCTGGAGGAAAGAAAGGATGCTCAGAAAGTAGACAAGACAGAACTTACAGCCAGAGCTGCTCTAGACATACAAAGGCATGCTCATGCTTACCTGTGGAAGCCCAGTGTGTAGGAGCTGGGCTCTGTCCATGGGCAGCCCCTGTCACAGCTGCTAATGCCCATGGTGGCCAGCCCTGTGAGGCCACTGTGTGTATGTGCCCCTGTGTGCATGGATGGCTCTTCAGCAACACAGCTCTGTATTTCTAATATTAATTTTTTTTATTCCCAGGACCTGAAAAAAGTAGTTCTCAAGAAGAGCACACTGATAGGCTTTCACAATAGTAAAGTGAGGTGGTTGTCTAGCAGCAGCATGATGGTATCTTAGCTAGTGCCAGGCTTGAATTCTGGGTATTGCTTTGTGTACAGAGCTTAAAAATGCCCACCTTTTGGGGGGACTAGATTGTTTCATTGGTCCATTGCTTTCCTGCTTTCCCTGTCTTCAACAGTAAGTCAGTCTGATTGCTATGTGAGCCTGAGCCTGCCAACAGCTTCAGTGCAGCATTTCCGCACCAAGACTGTCCAGAACAGCAAGAACCCAACATGGAACGAGACCTTCCACTTCACGATTCAGAGCCAGGTTAAGGTGAGAATGCAGACACCTCCTACAGCTATTCTTACCAGATATCAAGCATACCATATAGTCCTTCAACTCTGCAGGTCTTTCTGAGATCCCTTGTGATACATTCACACTCTCTTACAATACTTATTTAGATTTTGATGGTTTGAGAAGACTGTATCTGCCTGCATAGTCAATAGAGTACACAGAGAGAAACTGCAATATTTCTATTTTTTCATTCTTTCCCGAGGTTCTTCAACTAAAATGAAGTATCTGTAGCATGTTATATTTGTTAAGTCATTCATATTAATTTATTTTTTTTCCCCAGAACATTCTGGAGCTTAAAGTTTGTGATGAGGACAAAGTAACTCAAGACGACCATCTCCTCACTGTTTTCTTTGATGTCTCCAAAATCCAGCTTGGAGAAAACATTCAGCTAAGTTTCCAGCTGAATCCACAGGTATGAATAAAATTCAAGGATAAAGCAAAGAGGGTGTGGTCAGGAGAGAATATGCTTGTGTGGAGAGCATGCCAAGAGGGAGCAGGGGACAGCAGTCACCAAGAGGCCCTGCAGTATGCATTCCACTTGTCCTGCAAGGCCTGCACTTGGAGTCTGCTAAAATAATGGATAAGATGCTAGAGTATACTCTGTTATACTAGCAGTATAACAACAAACATGAAGGAAATTAGGTCTGTGGCACGTGCAGCAACAAAAGGTGGACACTGGTTTATAGAGATCCCTGAAGGGCACAGATTCCTGTAGGATATCTCTTCACAGGAGATCAAGCTGCAATGACTGCCTTAATTTTCTTTTGCAGGGAAAAGAGGAGCTGGAGGTTGAATTCACAATGGAGAGCAGGTGGGTAAGATGAACTAGCTGGAGGTGTAAGATGGAAACACAAGGCTACTGCTACAAATCAGTTCACACTTACAGCCCCCTAACACTACCAACATCTGAATAAAACAGAAGGTAACTTTGGGTAGGGTGTTTATTGTAGAAGGAATGCATGATGGTGCATGGTATGCATGCAACTACACTGGGAAACCAGATACACAGAGAAGCAAGCACAGGTACTGGTGGGATATGCATAGAGATATCCCTGATGGCAGCTGCTCACCAAGCTGAAAGGCACATTCTACATAGGAGGAAGTTTTAAGTTTTCCCTCCTGTTCCTTACTGTGGGATCCCAGATGTTTCCTCTGTCATAAGAAACTTTTTTCTGTGTTTATTTGCTGACTGTACAGTTAATGGAGAGAATAAGCATGTAGATCAGCCCTGGTGCTGCTGATTTTTTAAGGCATATGGTAATTTTTACCCCCTTTTTTATGGCATGTTGGATGAATTCAGCAGCTTTTTGGATCTGAATCCACAGGTTTGAACTGAACTATTTTGGGTAATAGTGGGATTATACCATCGCTGTGTAAATTGTCTTCAGTTTGTCAGAAAATGATCCTGGTCTGATACAGTGAGGAACTCCTCTGTTTGGTGGATGTCCACAAATGTAAAGTTCAGGTTCTAGCCTGTGAGAGGCAAACTGGATTGAATATGCATGTGGAATTTCTGATTCTGTTTATCCATGCTGCCTGTCCAAAGATGGACTTTTAAAGATAAAGATAATGAAATAATGTTTAAAGAGAAGTCAGAAAAAGAGAAAAATAAGCATGTTCTGGTTTTGAATTGATTGTTTTCCATTTTGTCTTTCAGTCCAGATCCTCCTGAAAACATTGTTACTAATGGAGTTCTAGTGGTAATTTTTATTTCATAATCCTTTTCGCTGCTGTATAGGAATGCTTGTTGCAAAGCTGGTGTTAAAGCTACCAGGCCATTGTGGTGGTGTGGAGACATTGACCAAGACCAACACACACAGCCTAAAGCTGGTGTTGGCATTGGCTTTCCCATGTAGTGACTCATGCTGGGAGAGGTTAAAGCCGTGAAGACTGTGAGCTGCTGCCAGCGCTCACCTCTGCCCAAACTGAGCTGGGCTCAGGGGTGTGACATCCCTCCCCCTGCCCAGGGAGAGCTGGGCACCCTGTTTGGAGAGCCTTCTCTTGTGGCTGATCCTCCCCCAGGCCCTTGCAGGGCTGCTCCTGCAGACAGAGGGAGCAGATCCCTTCTCTTTCCTCATCCCTATGCATTCTGTTATTTCCCATGGGAAAGTCCAATCCCATCTCCCTAGACCTGGTAGTGGGGTTACAGGCTGGCACCACCTCTCCCCTGAGGCCTCTGCCCCAAGACCCTGTGGGCATGTGTCCAGTGGACTGGAGGAGGCTGAGCTCTGCTGACAGTGAATGCCTTTGTCCTTGTCCCCATTGTCTCTTACAGTCCCGTGAGGTTTCCTGTTTGGACGTGCAGGTGAACGATGGGAGGCTGAGGAAGGACACTATGGGTGAGCCTTTACTGACTTACAGAGCAAATCAGGTTGTCACTTAATGGCAGAAGCACTTGGTGTTTTACACTTGAGTATGCTGGTTTTAAAATTATTCAGGATGCAAGACAAAAATCTCACTGATTCCAGTGGCTGGTGGAGGTGGTTGTAGTTGATAAAAAATATACAGATTATTCCTAAACGTGGTGACATGAGCGCATGGTCTAATTTACCCACAAAATATTTCCCTCTGCAGTGACATCTTGCCAGATACTTACAATTTTCCAAAGCAGTTGTGCAAGGAATTGAGGTTTTTGGGCCCTGAACTGAAGCTAACTCATGTTGTTTATGGGTTTTGGGACAAAATAATGGGCAGAATGAGAATTGGGCCTTTTTAACCATCTAACTTCGTAGAATTTCTTTAAGTATAACAATGTAAGACAAGCCACTGGGTAAAACACAAGACACAGTATATTAATGAAGACATTTGCTGCACACTTAAAGCAGTGTATCTCTGCCATGTCAAGCCCATACTTGTGGAACTGTGTGCCTCCCATGTAATTTTTAAACTATCTTGTTCTGGCATCTCATGATGACCCCAATCCAGCACACTGCTTAAGCACCTGGATGATCTGGTTGAGCTCAGAGAAAAAGTTTGCTAGATGTGACTGAAAATGTGTAAGTGGGTTAATTCTTTTGAAGGCTGACTATATGCTTTGGAGTGTGTAGCTTTACAGAATATATTTCACCTTGAACCTTGTAGGTCGATATCTTTCTGCATAAAGACCATTTTTAATTACTTCAAGAGACATATCTGATGCTTTTTGCATGAAAGGAAAAAAACCCACCAGACATTATTTTGTAAGTGCTAGAGATATTTCAAAAGAAATATTACAGGGTGAAAGAAAGAGAAACATGATAGAGGGACAGAGATTTAACTGATACCAAAGAGAGCTGTGGTCTGATACAAAAAACCGCGTTTCTCACAAAAAACCCCGTTTCTCACAAAAACCCCCAAATTGTCAAAGTATCTCAGCAATAAGACAGTATGTAATATTAAAACATTATTCTGGTGTAATAATAAGGTATTTTTTACATTACAGACTTTCAGAAAAGAGTGTCCCTCCCAAACTACTGTTGGCTGTGGATCATTATCTAATGAACAGAGCTGTAGTGTCTGCTATCACATATATATCAAAGTGCAGTGGTGCTATAGCAACAGTCACTATATGGCACGTTCTGTACACCCTCTCTAAAACTGAAATCCTCAGATAAATCAGTCTATTTATTCTTCTTAAAATTTGGGTATCAAAACGAAGTCGTTACTTTAGGAAAACACATATTACATTACTGTGTAAACAAATTACCCACCTTTTTTGAAGAGCTTGAGTTTGAACCCCTTTGCTTCAGAGAGAAAGTTTGCATTAACTGTGGACGGATCGTACGAAGGAACCCAGACGCACACGCTGAGCTCCTGCCTGTGCCCGACGTCCCCGGCCAGGTTCCACTACATCAAGTACAACCAGTCGGCGCTCACCGTGGCTCTGCCGCGGCGCAGGCGGCTCAGCAGGGTGAGTGAGCACCACCAGCACGGAGCTCTTCCACTGGGGGCCTCTAAGGCCTGAGTGTGTCTGCTGGGAATTGGTTAGTGCGTGTCTGTGAGGCAGGGGAGACTGCTTTTACCTTTTTTTTCCTCATTTTTTATTTTTTGTAGGTTAGGTAACTTGTTTATTTTTTGTCTTACCCTTTTTTCCAGTCTATATCAAGTCAAAATGAAAGGGATATGAATGAATCTGTGACTCTACCTCTGAACTCGCTTCCTATACAGGAGAAAATAGCAATTGGAGAGGTGAGAACAAGTCTCTCTTAACAGAAAACAGCCCAACAAGCATTCAGTTTGATGGATGATGGATGATTAGAGCTCAGTGATTCAGTTCCTGTCAGACACGAAGCATGATATGGTGTAAGGTGTGAATGACAGTCACTCTGCAACTATGCAATAGTTACTTTTTCTTTTGATCTACCCATGGATCCAGGCATGCCCTGTGTGACCCTGTTCTGAGTTTAAACTAACTTCTCAGGACATGTCTAATATGTATGTTCATCAGCATAGTACACACACTAACCATAATGGATATGACAATTAGGACTTATATTTGCAAAGGGAATGCCTGAAGTACAAGATAAAATAGTGATCATCCATATGTGTATGGTTCAGATGCACAGCTTTCAACAGCCTCCCCAAATAATGAATGTTAAACTATGAGAAGCTGAGGGGCCCTAAGCCCACCTAGCCTGCGTGAACGGTTTACTTTTATTCAACCCAGACTGTGCTGGAACTTGTGAAGGTCTCTCATAGTCCAGAACATTGCTGATCAGATTCTCCAGCCACGTTGCTGAATTCAAAGATAGTGAAACTCATGCCCTAGGTGGAGTGGGGGAGGAAGGTGCAGGAGTAACGACCTGAGCATGCTTACACTGTTTGTATTGCGATTTTCAGGACAGGACAATTGACTTGTACACAAAGGCAAATGAATGGTAAGTGAGTCTCCAGCAAGACCTGATTGTGTAACTGGGAGGCATCTGCTACTGCACAAAGCTCATTTGAAATCAGCAGGCGTCAATGCAGGCTCAGATGGGAGCAGATGTGTGAGTTCATTATTGTGTGAGTTGTAGGCTTTTATTTGTGAGGTTTTCCTTTTTAATTGATGGAAAATTAAATAATAGGTCCCCTCTCCTCCAAATTTCCAAGCTGCTAATGCATCTCAGCAATAGGTCTTGATTTGTGTGCACTATTATGCCCACAGATGGAGAGAGCAGCTCCGCAAAGAAATCACATTTCTGAATTATACAAACAGATTAACTTCAAGGCATGGTAGCTGTTTTTCTAACTTCACAGCTGCAGTGCCTCTTGACAGTGGTTATCTAGTTACAGGATGCATGGCAGCACTACTGAAACTTGAAAACTTAATTATATGAGCAAATAAAACCAGAAGTCTGTAGTAGATACCATAACGGACAGTGTGTCATGATTTGCTCTGCCTTACTATTTGCATTCTCATTTTCAGCTGCAGCAATTAGCAGAGACCTGTCTGTGATATTGTTGTTTCCCATTTATTGCATTATACTGTCCACAAACTGGTCTGTAAACACACACAAGCACAGCTGGAGTTGTCCACAGTGACTGATAATATAACAACACCTGTGCCCTGGTCTCAGGACTCAGGGTCTGTGTTTCAGACCAAGAAACCTTGATGCCCGCCTGGGGTTTGACCTCTGCACAGATGAACAGAATTTCCTGCAAAACCGAAAGAAGGTAGTTGCTGCTGCACTAAAGGATGTTCTTCATCTGGAGGAAGATCTGCAAGAGCATGAGGTAACCAGTTAAGGGCACTTTTGGGGGATTTTTCTCTCTCCTTTCTCTCAAGCTTGGAGATGAGGGATGATTTTTTTACCTCTATCTGGATAAGGAGTGAGGATCATTAACATTAGCTCATCCTCCAGAGCACTTTGCCACCAGTGTGCTCTCAGCTGGAGAGTTCAACTGTCTGCTTAGATAAGCAAAATCTATATTTCCACTCATCTTACAATTAAATTATTTGAAGGCATTTCAAACCAATATTTTGGTCTGTGTTTCTTAAAAATCCTCTCTGAAGTGCCAAGACCTAATATATTCCACAGGGATGTATAGTATAGAAAAATGTTGCTTTATCTCTTAATTTATGTGTTTTATTTTACTAGTGTCTGGATGCTGCTTTTGCATTTCTGTAATCTTTTGACATTATTTGTGCCTTAATTCTACTCTTTCATCTCTGCTTTCTGCTCTTTTTTTTAATGTCAAACAGGTGCCTATAGTGGCTGTGACCACAGCAGGATGTGGCATAAGAGCACTCACGGCCATGTATGGCAGCATTTTGGGTCTCCAAAAGTTGCGTGTTCTGGACTGTGTTTCATACATCAGTGGTTCATCTGGCACAACATGGTGAGGAGTCATTTTGATACTGTTGTTTGGATTTTGCTGTGCTAAGAAAAGCCTATGTTCTGTCTTGGTTTCAGAAAGCATAGAGGTGATCAACTGAGTTATTGCTTCCATCTTTGGGCTATGAGTGCCAAGGTCACCTATGAAAGAACTATTGTGCATTGTGGCCCATCCCAAACCAAAAGAGGAGACTTTATTGGAAGTGTAAACATCTTTAATCTCATGAAAAATGATCCTTTATTGTTATTTACTGTTTGACAGAAACACCAGAGATGCTTGAGTTGCATCTCAGATTAAATGATTTTTGACTGGTTGCCTTTAGACTTGCATTTCTGCTCAAAGTAAGCTCAAAGAGGAGAGTAACTAAAAGATAAAATTATACATGTCCAAAACTCTATACAAAGCGTATTCTCTGAGTTTCAAAAGCATTTTGTTCATTTCTCCCTGCATTCCATCATATTTCCTGTCTGCAGGACAATGACAAAGCTATATGAAGATGCTGATTGGTCACGTAAGGACCTTGGGGAAGTAATTATTGAAGCACGGAAGCAAGCAGCCAAGTGCAAGATGGGGGCTTTTTGCTTGAAAAGTCTGAGGAACTATTACAGAGAGCTGAGCCAAAGGACCCAAGCAGGACATAAAACATCTTTTATTGATCTGTGGGGGCTCATGATTGAAGCCATGTTAAATGATGGGGTAATGTCTATACCTCTTCCTTCTCATAAAGTTGTTGACTTAATATTTACAGCCCTTGCAAGAAACAAGAGTCCTAGGAAGAGACACCTGGTCAGTAACACTGTACTTGGTGCATAGGCAGAACACCACTTATTTACATTAAAAACTTGGAGAGGCAGTGCGTGTCTGCACTGGAGCCTGAGTGTGATTGAATGTAGCAGAAATGCTCAGACTAGCTCTAAAGTAAGCAGAATGCTGATTAACACTACAGCTGTGCAAGAAATTTTTAAGGTTCTCAGGTGCTTTTTATAGCTGTGTGCTTCTATTTCTCCACTGCTGCAATATTTGCACAAGCTGCACTCTTAACTTGAATGTACTGCAGATGTACCCATTATGTCCAGCAGCTTGTGACTTAGTGACAAGAAAGTATATAGATCCAGAGATGATGAGATATATTAGCTACAGTGGGTGCCTTTCAGCTACTTTGAATTTGGTCTCTCAGGATCTTCAATTTCTAATTTTATTGTAGTGACACAAGCAAAAACTTTCCAAACTTTCTCCAGACTGATGATAGCTGGAAAAAAAATTATTTTCTTTCAAAATTCTGTAAACATGGTTTATTTTTTGTCTAGATGAAACAGACAGAATTAAATAATCTCATTTAATATCATATTCCACACAGTGTTTCCAGCCTCAGTGCTACATAGTGAAATTTGCTAGAATTTAATTTGGCTGAAGTATACTCAAAACCTCCCTTTCCTCTATAAGTTGTTAATATCGGATAGCTCAAGGACTTTTCCTCTGTGGATATTCACTTTCAATATAGTATATAAAAAAAGAAATCTTGATTAGAAGGGTCATTAACATGCTGCCTTGAAGAACTCCTACCATTAACAGATGAAGTATATGATGACTGCTGAATTACCTGGATATGTCATATATTCTGACTTACATTTAACCGTACAAAGCTAGAACAGAATGTGAGGTGATTCACTGCTGTCATTGTATACTGAACATGGCTGGTTATCTTTACAGGAATTGCTCCTGCTTTCTTATCCACTCTTATTCAAGCACACGGAAGTGAATTTAGGAGCAAATTCAGGAAAATGATGCCTTAGAGTTTATAAGCTGATGTTTCTAAGGAACTGATTATAATCTAACTCTTTGGGATTTTTTTCAAATCCAGAAAAGCCACCATAGACTTTCTGATCAACGTCAGGCAGTGAACCAAGGTCAGAATCCACTGCCCATCTACCTTGCCCTTAATGTCAAGGACAAAGTTGCCACCAAAGATTTCAGAGGTAATGTTTCAATTGTGAAAAAGAGCTATATTTTCACCCAGGGAAATCCACACTGTGGGGATACAGTAAATAATGATGAATTTTTTTAAATTCTCACTCCAAGCCCAGAGAAGCAGTGTTCAGAAATGTAAAGAGTAACTGGACAGGCACATGATACACATCAAGGGCTCGGTATTTTTGTAAGATCTCTTGGCATGTGATTGTGTATTTTCAGGTATTAACTTCAGACTAATAACACAACATAATTCTGTGACAAAGTCTCAGAAATTATATGAATTCTTCAAGAAAGTGATTCACTAGAGCTTCAAGTTTGTTTAATATATGTTCTGGTCCATGGCAGGAGTAGGAACTATATGATCTTTAAAGTCCTTTCCAATCCAAACCATTCTATTACTCTGTTTTTCATAGCTGGCTAAAGGCAATAGAAGTCAATGTGAGTTCTAGTCCACCTTCCATGAGAAAACTTTGTACTCACTAGATAAAGAGAAGAAGAATTTAAATTTTCTCCAGTCCTGACATAGCTCATCCACAAGCCTGGGGACAGTGTGATAGCTGGTTCAGCTGGTTGGCAGGGCTTGCTCAGGACATGTGCTAAGCCAGTTTTCTTGTGAGAGCCAATGTCTGAAGCTTATTCCAAGCCTGGCAACTGGACTATTTTCTATAGTGGAGATAACCTTGGTGCATGTGTTGGCAGAGTGGGTGGAGTTCACGCCGTACGAGGTGGGCTTCCTGAAATATGGCGCCTTCATTCGTGCGGAGGATTTCGGCAGCGAGTTCTTCATGGGTCGTTTGATGAAGAAACTCCCTGAGTCACGAATCTGCTTCATGCAAGGTAACTCACCAACCTGGGGAGTGAACAAGATTTTAATAGAAACATTCATGATTCAGGAATTTGTCCCCAGAAGCCCGTTGTTAGCATGAGGCAGCAGAGGTCAGTCAGCTGGCAGGCTCCCCAGGGAAGTGGTCACAGCACCAAGACTGCCTGAGCTCAGAAAGGGTTTGGGCAATGTTTTCAGGCACAGTGTGATTCTTGGGGTTGTCCTGGGCAGGGCCAGGAGCTGGGCTTGATGATCCTTGTAGATCCCTTCCAACTCAGGATATACTATGATTCTGTTTCCTGAGACTCATGCAACTGCCCTTGCCAGCAAAGGTGGTTTTATCATTTCGTCTAAGATAAAAATAAACTAAAATGGCAATGAAGTTGTCATGTACCTTTGTGTGTGCTTTTGAGGCATCATTATTTCCTGCAGCTTGCAAAAACTTTTCGAAGTTGGAAATCTATGATACTCTCAGGAAGCCAAAAAAATTTGAAAAGAAATCACTGGGGTGAGAAAGAAGAGAATCAGAGAAGGAGCTGGCTGAAAATATTTCTTTATGAAAGGAAAAAGGAAATGAAAATAGGAACATGAAAACTTAATATAAAATGAAAAAAAAGTTCCAGATAAAACATGGTGAGAGGGAAAAGACTTGGAATTTTTTTCTGAAATAAGTTTGCCTTTGGAGTCTACCACTAAAACAGATGTCTGAACTTGTGCAAAAATCAGATAGAAATGAGAAAAATTTAGAGAAGAACTGGGGAAGGAGCAGAAGGCAGTTTTAAGAGAACTTGTGTTTACGTCTGCATTGCTTGTCATACCTCTCTCACTTTCTAGGAATGTGGAGTAGTATTTTCTCCAAAAATCTCTTGGATGCCTGGCACGCAGCTGACAATTCAGAAGACTTCTGGCACAGATGGACCCAAGACAAAGTGACTGAAATAGGTAAACCAAAATACCTTCCTCTAGACCCCTCTGATAGGGTAACTGCACTCACATTTCCCATTTTTTGAGCTTTCCTGTCATTCCTGTTTCTCTCAGTCTCTGGGTATGGGACATACCAGAAAAATGAAGTTATTTGATTTTACTGAATAGCCAGTGTTTTGCTTAAATAGTGAGACTGTGAAAAGAAGGAAAGGCACCATCAGACAGGTCTTGATATAAAGGAGATAGGGATGGACACATAAGGTGGTCCCTGAAGTGTTATCTTTAACAGGCTGGGAAAAATATACCTCTGTCAAAGCCTCGTGTCATGTATTTGTTAGCCAGAAAGGAGCTTGATTGTTTCTGTTTCAATCTCCTTTCCCTGCACAGCACATCCCTCCCTCAAAATCTGACTAAACTGAAAGACTTAGTAGACATCAAACAAGGTCAGTGTGGTGAAGCTCTTACACCAGCTGAGAGAAGCAGCTCTGTACTGAAAGACCATTCCTTGGAAATACTCATGAGCATCTTCATGACAAAGTTCAAGCAAAGCCAATGGACAGACTTGGGTCACATTTCTGTGGACTATGTTTTCATAAAAAAACCCTCAAAGTCTTAAGTTTGTTTACAAATAATATGTAAACTTTGTTGAATTCAGGTGTTCACAACCGAAACAAATAGAACAATCTAGCTTTTTAAAAGTAAAATATTTAGTTTGAAAGTAAAGTGCAAAATTTTTTCTATGCTTTTCAAAATAAACTTTAAATTTAATATTTAACCTATATGGAATCTAAAAGCAGTAATCCCTTAAAATGTATAAATAAAATTAGTTCCCCTGTTTGTTGTTTGCTTGGAAAAGTGAATGACTTCAGTGTGTATCAAAATCATACTGTTTTATGAGAAAATGTTTATTTAGTCACATGTAACCAGCCAGAGTTTAGGAAACACAAGTAAGTTTATACTTTTATTATGAAATTAACTGGAACTCACAGCAGATCATAGGAAAAAAAATGCAATGCTGAGCTGTGAACACACAATTACAGAACACCTATTGACTCTTTCTCCTCTTTGTGTCTTGCCTCTTCTTAACTATGGTTATAATTCAATTTCATGCTGTGTATCTCCAGAGGAGCAACCAGACCTGCCTGAGAAGCCCTATGAGATGGCTACATGTGTTTTCACTCCTACGAGCGGGCTCTCCACGACGCTCCGGGACATCCTGACGGATCGCCCTGCCGTCTCCAAGTACCACAACTTCCTAAGGGGCTTCCAGATGCACAACGAGTACATCCAGCATGAGCATTTCACAAAATGGAAAGGTGTGCACGGCTCTCCTGCCCACATGTCTCATTGGGGCAGGCACAAGGGACGCTTGCATGTCCTGAAGAGAACCGAGTGGGTTTTGTGGTTACCTGTTAGTGCTCACTGAGAGGAGGCAGAATGAAGGAACTCCTCACACCCTTCAATTTCAGAAACACAAATGTTCAATTATTTAGCTGTTGGGTACTCAAAGTCCTCACAGGAATAAGAATTGCTGGGGTGGGGCTCTGCATATAAGGCAACATCTGTGTAGGTTTTGGTGCAGTTCATGGGTTTAGAAACACAACAAAATGTGAGTGGAGAGGCTGAAGGAGCTTTAGGATTGCTGCACACTAGCTACCCTAAAGCAAAGGGAAAATCCTGGATGGGAGGGAAGCTCACCTTCCTTTTGCCTTCTAACTTGACAGATGTCTTTCTGCAGTTTGCTAATAGCTCTGAATTTTCCACTCTTTAGACACTTTGCTAGACTCCTCTCCCAATGACCTGAGAGGCAACTCGGAACACCTGGAGCTGGTGGATGCAGCTTTTTTCTTTGAAACCAGTTACCCACCCCTTATGAGACCAGAGCGGAAAGTGGATGTCATCATACACTTAAATTACACAGGTGGATCACAGATATTGGTGAGAAGTCTCAAAACTGATTTTCTTTCACAACAGCTTTTGCTTTGCTTTCCACTACTTTCAAACAGGCGTCTGTGAAACAGGAACTTAGTGGAATTTAGTAACATGCTCTTTTCAAATCTTAGAAAAAGAATGGAAATTTCTTGAGAGGAAAATATGTGAATTTTTCTCAAACTACTTTTGAAATATCCCTAAGTTCTTCACCAGTGAAATACAAACAGGCAAAATGAAGTAAGAAAGTCTAGCTACAATCTCTATTATAGTCTTATATATATCATTTAATAGCACAAATATGGTTGGGAAACTTTTGTGATTCAAGTGCTGAATTGAATCTGCATTTTGCTTATAAATGTACAATTTTTTTCCCACAAAATTATTTTCTAGCAAGAATAGCCTAGTGAGCAATGGATTTCCTAATCTTTATTTTTATCTCTTTTAATAAATACATTTTTTCTTCCTAAATAGTGGACTTGAAGTGAGGTATCAAATGCATTTACTGTTCTTGAAGAAATCTAATTTGGTTAAAATAGTTATATACATTTTGAAAGCAGTATTTACCACATAAATTGACAGTTTTAAACTTCAAAATATAAAACAGACTTGTAATTGTAAACCTGTCCCTGAGGGACACCCCAAAAATTGCAAAGTTTGGTGGTTAAGGTTCTGTCAGTTTTTCAAGTGGAAGACACTTCAATGGTGCAATTACAATGAAAAATACTTGTCTTTGTACTGCAGTGGAAATGATAATATCTTCAACTATGTATCTTTCTTGTATTCTGAAGTCTTTTGGAAATACTTAATTCAAAATGAGGTGGTATACTTTTTTGTTAGATAATTTAAGAAAGCTGGTCATCACAAATGGGCTTTCTGATGAATATTTTTAGTGCTATATTTTGAAGTCTGGAATATGTTATTTGAAAATCTCATGTTATTTCTAAAATTCAGAGTTATAGATATGGGTAGGTTGGTCTTAAAACCCTGCTAAAGTTTACTGAGACCAACTCACAAGTTACCCTGCTACATAAACAGATAATGGGACTGAGAATCTTGCTGCCTTAGATTGCAAATTTAGTTTTGTTTAGATCCACATTTTTTCTGACTTAGTTCTCCTTTAATTAATGGTCTATAACATTATTTGAATTTATCTGTTCTGTTTCTACATGATATTCTCATTCTAGAGACATGCCTTAGTACAGGTTTAAACTCTCTCTGCCGTCTGATATTAGGTGTTTTCCTGGAAGACTATTTCTAAATGGCTCCTCGGGCAACTGAAAAGCAGTCCTTGGGGCTGCAGATGTCCACATTATTTATGGCTGGCTCTCTCTCAGTCTGTTTTGTGCAACTTTGCATGAACTGCTGGGGTTTGGCAGCAGTCTGATCTTTGCTATCTTTTCTGTTCCTTGTGCTGCTGTTTTTGACCAGCCCCTGGAGCAGGCTTGCAAATACTTTGCAGAGCAGGGAATTCCATTTCCCTGCATTGGACTGACGGATGATGAGAAGAACCTGAAAGAGTGCTACATGTTCGATGGTGCAGACACCCCAGGAGCTCCTCTGCTGCTTTATTTTCCATTAGTGAATGACACTTTTCAAAGATATGTAGCACCTGGTAAGTTAACAGTACCCAGGTAACGTTTTTGACTCAAGGTTCATTCCCACTCCCTGGGTGTTTTTTCCTCAACCTGATACAACCCCCTTTGTTTGTTTGCTTGTTCATACTAGTGAATAGATTGAAAAATGGGTTGATTCAAACTGTTTGCAAAATCTGGTCAAGTATTGTGCATAATTTTTTGTGTCTTGGTGCAATTCAGGGAATAGAAGAATTCTGTTCCTCAATTAGAGGAATGGAAACTAATATCTTCTTGTAATTTCCAGAAGTTTACTTTAGGGTATAGAACAAAGCATATATTTCAAATTATGTGTGGTTTTATGACACTCATATCTAGGTGAGAATCACAGTATAGAATAGTTCTGTGGAGGGCCACAGTGTCTTCTATTTAGGTCATTTAATATGCTGGTTGAATATGCTGGAATATCAAAGCAATAGTACATAAAGTGTCCTTCTGGGTTAGTATTTGAGATGGAGACTTGGCTTTTAAGATGATTTCCAAGCCAATTATTATTCTGCTTCCTCCTGTCCTATATATCTCTATTCCTCTCAGTTTGTGTTGAACCAAAGAACCTGCCTGGTAAGCCTTGAGCAGTGGTGACCAAACAAAATGATGTGTCATGAGCCGACCAGAAGATGGTGCTGATTGCAATGGAAATGACATTTAATGACATTTGCTTTATTCCAATAGGCTTTGTTCAGAAGTAGATTTCTCAGAGATCATGGTGCTGCACTTATCTTCACAGTAATTTCATCTATGATCTCTCCAAGTTATTACTGATCCATCAAAGTATGGTATTTCTGTGAGATTATACAAACACATTCCTTTCTTTCCCTTGACAGGCATGTCACGTACTGCTGCTGAAATGGAACAGGGCAAGGTTGATATCTCCAGTTTCTCCTCTCCATACTCAACCAGGGAGGTCTCACTGAAAGTAGAAGATTTCAACAAGCTCCTGAAGCTGGCTAATTACAACATAATGAATAATGAGAACATGATCCTTCAGGCCTTGCGCATGGCTGTGGCACGGAAGAAACAAGCCCTGAGCCAGTCAGTATCACAGGCACAGCCCTCTGCCTGAACAGCATTCTCCTGTCCCTTACTAAGCATTTACCAAGACAGCATATATGTGATAAATACTTCACCATTCTTGACAGGGGCTATGTATTTCTAAGTAACCTTCTCAATCTTACCCAGGATTGTGGTATTAAACTCAGCAGTTTCTGCTGTTAATAGCATCTCACTGTGGTCTTCAAAAGATGAAGATTCAGCTGTGCATGATATGGAAATAGCATTAGCTCTCTTTGTCTGCAATCTCTTATGGTCTTGGTGACTAGTTGCTAATAATTTTTCATAAGCAAAATATTTTGATGTTTCATTGGGACTATTGGTAGCAAAACCATAAAACCCTCTTCAGATGCAAAGGCGGTGACCATGCAGTATCAATTTAAAACATTTTACTTAGTTTTAATAACCTGAATTAAATGACCTTCTACCTTTAAAGAGTTTTGTTTCCCAGGTGCTTCTTTTTGGTCATGAATTGTAGTGAAATAAATATTTTATGAAGGATGTTTAATTTTTCAAATTTGTGTTGGACAACAGTGATATGGATCAGTGGCCATTTAGGTTTTATCAATTAAATCAAACTTAAACATTTGTTTTGAAGGACTACTGCTATCTCTTCTCACAACCATGTCTTGTCTGAGATCACACATATGTTCTACAGTTATCTCCCTGAAGTGCAATTTTGCTTTAGCATCAACTGGAACTTGTTCAGTAAAGCGTATTGAACTATTACAAAAACAGAGAGCATGTGAAGGGGATTTCAGGATGTATGGTAATTGAACACTGCAGTAAGATATCTTACATGCAGTAAGATAGCAATTTTCTGCTCACTGCATCACAGTGTATCCCATACTCTAACACACTTAAGGCCAAGAAAGGTCCAGCAGAGAGAGATGTGGAGCTTCTGTTTCTGGTGTGAATTCTTATTTAGAGGTGAGTAACTGGAGAGAGAGAGGTATTCTTTTCTAGATCTGGAGCTGATTAAGAAGTTATTTTTTACTGGTTTTATGTAATAATCCCACAGAAGCATTGTGAAAGAAAGGCAGATGCTGGCATCTAGGAGTTGGTCAAAGGTCAGCTAAGATGAGCCTTACAGGAGTCCTTCAGAGCCTGGCCTAAAACGTAGGCAAGAGCTATAGAAGAGTATCTTCTTTCCACATATTTTCCAACAAGGTAGATAGACAACTTCTGCCTTATATTCTAAAATCCTGCTCACTGTTTTTTCTGAGTAGCCACTCATGAGCTCCAACTAAGGTACCTGAGCTACCAAAATGGGTATCATGACTACTCATTAATGCCTGCCAGGGAGGATATCATATTTGTCAAAATCCTCCCATGACTGCAAAGTTCTGGGCATTCCATCAGTTTGTAAATTCTGCAGGCTCCGAGGAACTCTGGTGCAGTTTCAATTCTCAACTGTTGTTCCTCGTTGGAAATATTTTTGTCAGGATTAGATACTCTATTTGATTTTGCCTGTGAACTTTTTGATAGTAATGGTAAGCAGGACCTATTCCTGCCTGGTTTTGCCAGCCTCAGACTGGTTGGAAAACACCTATTCCTGAGACAATGGAAACAGCTCTCTGTAGATGCCTTGTACAGCCTGCTTTACCTTTTGTATGTCCCATCTCAGAATCTGTGATGCACCCTAAAATCTCAGATGATCTGAAGCAAACCAGAAATGGTAGCTTCTCAGCCACTGGTATGGTGTTTCATATGTTCCCACTAGATGTTTTGTCCTAAGGGCCAGTTTTGGTACTACTACTAGATTTTGTTCAAGCAGAGGCACTTGACAGTCAATGTCTGGGATGGGTTCTCTCCAGCTCCATGCCCTGCAGCATTTACTGTGGAGGATATTCCTGCAGAGAGAACCCTTGGGTAGGAGAGGTGACAGAGGCCTAGAGACTGACCTATCATTTTCCTTCCTTGTACTAAGTTGAGGTAGTGAACACATTTTTTGTGGATAAAACATCTCTTTTTGTATGCTTTCATTATTATATTTCTGCTGTTACTGTGTGTTTCTTATCCCATTGTTTTTTGCATTCACTAAATTGTTATCTTGACCCATAAATCTCTCCTTTTGTCTCTCCTTTACCGGCTGGGAGGGGGGAGAGGGGGTGGCTTATTTGGAGTTTAATTTCTGGCTGGTGTTACACCACCACAGGGTGGTTCAGTCATTTTCTGTGTCAGCTGAGCCCTCCTGTGTTAGGTCTGCAGGGCCAGGTTTTGGTAGCAGAGGTGTACAAGGGTCGCTCATGTGAGAAGCTGCCAGAAGCTTCCCCCATCTCCAACAGGGTCCATGGCAGCTGGCTCCAAGGCTTCCCCCTCTCCAACAGGGGCAATGGCAGCTGGCTCCAAGGCTTCCCCNNNGTCAATGGCAGCTGGCTCCAAGGCTTCCCCCCTCTCCAGCAGAGTCATTGGAAGCTGGCTCCAAGGTTCACCCACCTCTGGCCAAGGCTGAGCCCATCAGTGGCAGCTGAACTGCCTCCAGGATAATGTATTTAAAAACAGGAAAAAGAAAAGCCTGTACAACATCAGTTGCATTTGGAGAGAGGAGTGAGAACATGTGAGAAATAGGCCTGCAGATATGAAGGTCAGCGAAGGAGGAGGTGCTCCAGACTTTGGAGCTGGGATTCCCCTGATGCCTTTGCTAAACAATTGTTAAATAACCATTCAACTGGCTGTTAAATGACCACGGTGAGGCAGGCTGTCCCTCCCAGCCCTTGTTGGCCCATGGTGGAGCAGATATTCACCTGCAATCCCTGGAGAGCCCCACACNGGCCAAGGCTGAGCCCATCAGTGGCAGCTGAACTGCCTCCAGGATAATGTATTTAAAAACAGGAAAAAGAAAAGCCTGTACAACATCAGTTGCATTTGGAGAGAGGAGTGAGAACATGTGAGAAATAGGCCTGCAGATATGAAGGTCAGCGAAGGAGGAGGTGCTACAGACTTTGGAGCTGGGATTCCCCTGATGCCTTTGCTAAACAATTGTTAAATAACCATTTAACTGGCTGTTAAATGACCACGGTGAGGGAGGCTGTCCCTCCCAGCCTTTGTTGGCCCATGGTGGAGCAGATATTCACGTGCAATCCCTGGAGAGCCCCACACGGAGCAAGTGGATGCCTGAAGGAGGATGGACACTGTGGGAAGCCTGTGAGGGAGCAGGTCCTGGCAGGACCTGTGGGCCCATGGAAAAAGGAGTCTGCACTGGAGCAGGTTTGCTGGCAGGGACCCACGCTGGAGGGTGTTTCTGCAGGACTGCACCCCAATGGAAAGAACCCACACTGGAGCAATTTGTGATGAGCTGCTGCCTCTGGGAAGGACTCAGGTTGGAGGAGTTCATGGAGAGCTATTTTCTGTGGGAGAGACCCCATGCTGGAGAAAGTGAAGCTGCTGGGGTGGAGGAGGTACCAAAAATCAGGAGTAAAATTAAACCCAAGAAAAAAGGAGGGGTGGGGAAAAGGTGTGTTATGATTTAAGTTTTATTTCTCATTATCCTACTCTGATTTGTAATAAATTAGGCTGATTTCCCCAAGTTGAGTCAGTTTTGCTGTGATGATAATGGGTGAGTGATCTCTCCCTGCCCTTATCTCAATCCACTTGCCTTTCATTAAGTTTTCCCTCCCCAGTCCTGCTGAAAAGGGTGGGGTGTGTATGATAAAGTGACTTTGGTGGGCACCTGCTATCCAGCCAAGATCAAACCACCACAGCTTCTCAGTGTTAATTGGCTGTGTTTTGTTGAGGGTTTGGGGTTTTTTTGGTTGTGGCATTTTTTGGGGGGGAGAGGTTTGTGTGCTTTTTTGGTTTTTGTGTTGTTTTGTGTGTGTTGTCGTGGATTTTTTTTTGGGGAGGTTGGGGTTTACCTAAGACGAAAACATATTTTTCCATAGTCTGGGTATTACCAGGTGCTCCTGCCCTTTCATCATCTTCATGTCCCTCCTCTGGACTCACTTCAACAGGTCCATTTCTTTCCAGTGCTGGGGGCTCCAGAGCTGGATGAAGCACTGCAGGTGGGGTCTCACACGAGCAGAGGGGCACAGTGCCCTCCTTCAACCTGTTGGCCACACTTCTTTTGAAGCTTTTACCTCTCTTCAATTGAGGAGTTATTAAAGGTTGAGTTCTAATCCTAAAATGGTTGCTTACTTAAGTAATTTTCATTCAAAGGAAAGTTGTAAGGCCAGAAATTACTCTATTTATTGTGTATTTTTGTGATATGTGGGAGTGGAAGGGGACGACAAGAGGACCTCCTGCAGTTCTGAAGAGGTGGTTTCATACCAGGCATCTGGGCACGTTTGTAGCTGGACCCATACAATGGCTATTAATCTGCTGCTGCATAATTTTCTGCCAGAAATTTGCAGACACTGGTGTCATTTTTACATCATAATTGAATGATGCGGCATTGTGTTTAAAATATGAAGATGTTAACATTTAAGCTGAATCAATGTGTGCCTTAATTTGCAGAATTTGAGGGGTTTTTTGTCTTGGCTTACTCAGAAGTTTTGTGTTTGTGGAAGGCTTCTGAAAGCAGGAAAATTTATATCCCACTAACAAATATGCAAATTAAATTGGGGAAACATCTACCAGTAAGCAACTTCAGCCCCTCTATCTCCAGGAAAAGGAAAATAAATACAATTTGGTTAGAGAAAATGCCTTCTAAAGTTATTTAATTTATGATACTTTTGTTTGCTGATTGGGGTGCTGTGTGCCTATGTGTAGCTACCATTATCTTCTCTGGTTTGTTCATTGGTGAGGCTGCTAGAACATAGATATCCATGCATAAGTGCTGTGTGTTATCACCCCCTTATCCTGAATTGCTGATGACTCTTGGCACCTTGGTGTGTACAGCATTCCCCAAACACACACCTCTGGTATTTAGCTATCAAATAAACCCAGCAAACTCCCCTCCCCTTTCCTCTTCATACTTTCCCTCTCATGCAATGAGGAAGGTGGGGCTTGGATAAACCACTTGCTCCTCAGCAGGTGCCTCCTGAAATTTTGCAGAGGTAGTTTGTGAATCACAGCTCTAGCAGTGAAGTGACAATCCAACTCTGACTTGTGCAGCTGGGAGCAGGATGGGCTCATACTGGAGTGCTCGTGAGGTGAGGGTGTGAAAGCTCTAGGAGTTGAAGATGGCCTGGGGTGGGTTTGTGGCTGGGATTCTGGTTGGGAGAAGAGGACTTGTGAGCTTTTATTCCTACGTTCATGTATGTATTTATTTATTTATGTAAGGATGACTTGCACCTTTTCTGTTATTAGTTGCCTTGTGGAGGTACTCTTGGTAGTGAAATTCAGCCACAATGGGTGATTCACATAGAGGCTGGGAACCATTCTGAAATGCCTCGAGGAGCTTTCTGTGAATTTGGAATGAATCTGTGGTTTGACTCAAGCATTACATAAGCTGTGCTCTTCCACAGTGCAGCATCTATCAGCTTTGACTATAAATGTGTATGGTGTCCAGGTATCTGTGCTAGCAGCCACCTGATAGTGATGCACACAGGAAGGTCACTGCCTAAAAACAGTGATTGATAGTGATGGTCTTAGTTTTATATTTGTGCATGATTGATGCACAAAAAAATCTTGATCTGTCTCAGAAGTTGTGGGGGATCTTTTTGGTTTTGGTTGTTTTATTTTTTTTTTTTGGTGGGGTTTTGTTTGTTTGTTTGTTTGTTTGTTTGTTTGTTTGTTTGTTTGTTTCTTTGTTTGGTTTTTGTTGTTTTGTGGGGTCTTGTTTGTTTGTTTGTTTCTTTGTTTGGTTTTTGTTGTTTTGTGGGGTCTTGTTTGTTTGTTTGTTTCATGGAACATAAGTGGGAGGGAAGGTCTTAAAACTGCCTGTTGGGTTCCAGGGAATGAACATACTCTGTCTCCTTCTCTGAAACTAACAACTAACCTTCAGTTTGCTATGAAGTTATTAGATTATTCTGTGCCCTGCTTCCCTGGTTGTATAATGGAGATTGTAGAGCTTCTCTCCATATACATGGATATATGTTAACATAAATGTTCACTGATGCTTGCAGATCTCAAATGGGGCATCTCCATGGCTTAAGAAATAACACATGTGAATGTCCAACCAATCTGAACAAAGAAACATTAAGCATCTACAAATTCATCTTTTTGAACAGGACCTGGCAATGGTCTTTGTGTGGAAGGATGCATAGAAAGCAAGGAAAGAGACTGTCCTCTATGCTCTTCCCCTTGCCCTTAACCACTGAAACAACATCAAGAGTAAAATGATGTAAAGTAGAGGCTTCTTAGAGATAGGGGGTGAGGGGAGACTTTTTCCACCCAGAACCTAAACCCAGACCGATGACATCAAAACATGACCTTCTCTTTTGGAGTTAGACATAAAAAAACAGACCAAGGTCAACTTATCATTATTCAAGAGTTATAGGAGAATTTGTAACCTCTCACCTGGATCAGTTCCTAACTGGAAAAAGGAGTGACATAACTCCCTTAAGGAATTTGGTGGAGTCATTTTTCTAGCAGAGAATGGGAGAGGAACTAGGTAATGCTTTCAGTGAAGCAATAACTAAAGTTTGAGGCACTAAAATCTGCAAGAATTAATAATTGTTTTAAGTCAGGTCTGTTATTTGCCTTTCCTTCTGCACTTGACATTTCAGCTAATGATTCTTCTGCAAATATCCAGCATCTGGTTTGAGTGGGGAAGTTTTGTTAACATCTCTTCCAAAGCTGTTTTCTTGCATCTGCTTTTTTTCATGTTGTGCCGCATTGTGCTGATGGTGCCTCACTCACCAAACAGTGCCACAAAAAATTATTTCTTCTATCAATGACATATATACACAGTGGAATATTCCCTCAAATTTTTTTTTCCATTTTTTTAAACTCTACATAGATGTGATTTTAACTTCCAAAGTAATGCAAGCAGTTCATCTTCCAATTTTGCTGCACGGCTTTCAAAATTGCAACAGGAATTTGTGGGAGAGCATGTTTTATGGAGCATAAAAAATTTAACATTAATACATTTAATAAACTTCATCATTTTTCTACAGAGTGATGAATGCCCCTGCTGTTCATTCTTTGTGAAAATCATAAGAATGAAAAATCTGAGAAAGGCAGATCTGTGTGAGTATCACAGTCTTTCTTTGCACTTTTTAATAGCTCAGTTCTGAAAGCAGAGAACACATGCTTGCTACTGGCACTGTAACTGCTATCTGTGTATAAAATGACACTGTGGTTTCAAATATTGATGCATATTTGAATTTGGACTATGATTTGAATACGGTTTTATGTAAACAATATCTTTTGGTTTCTAGCACGTTACTATTATTAATGGAAGTAGCAAATGTCTACTGTGGTGCACTGTAAAGTACCCTAACTGCTAACAAGGTTCAGAGCCAGTTTTGATGAACAAATTCAGGTGTTAATTCTCAGTTGCAGTCTTTGAATTTCTCTTTGCTTTAAAGAAAAACAAAAAGATAGAAGGAGCATTATAGATCTTATTGTCAAACAACAATTTTTCTGTCAAAATTTCATTGAAATGTATTCAAAGTAGACTTTTCAGGATAAACAAGTACCACTGAAATGTTTCTGAGGACTTGGAATGGGTGAAAGTGGAAGTGAAGACAGAAAAATCTCAGCAGTTACTCAGGTAGGAGAAAGAAAGCTCAATATCTCAAATATCTGACTCAGAAAGAATGAACATGTCAGGAACAAAAGGGAAAAGAAGTGAATATGAACTGTTGTGTATCAAATAAGACCAAGTGAACACAGCAAGTATATTTAACTCCATGGAGATTCCTATTAAATTCTTGCTTTTCTGCCATTGTGTCTAGCACAAGGATATTGCCTTTTCTTGAAAACAGCAAAACTTCAGAGAAAAGTGGAAGGATGTTTCAATTCCTTCTCTGTCATTTCTACCTCAGCTAAACTGTTTTCTGGCATGTTACCAGCCTAAAGGAATTTCTAAGTTGCCCTGACAGGCAATAGCATCAAGACAACCACCTGCAGAGCTGATAACCAAATGTGTGCCTCTGGCCTTAAAATCAGGAATGTTTCTCTCTTTCTCAGCATTTTTATAATGGCTGGAAATTATGATCTTTACATTCTTAAGGGCAATAGAGCTTCCAGAAATCTTTAGCTATTTATCTTAGCTGTTTAGCTTTTATTAGTCCTTATCCTGTAACTTAATTTTGAGCAGATGATTGATTACCTGACTTCATGTTTGAAGTTTTAACACTGGAGATTTGCTCCCAAAGCCAGACATGGAAGAAGGTCTTTGCTGGGAAGAGGCAGAAGAAGCAGTGTTAGTTGACAGGGTCTTAGAAGAGCTGCTTCATCCATTCCCCATTCCAGTTGCTTTTCTTTATTGTGTGCAAGACAGCACCACATTTTATTTTCCCTCTGAGAATCAGGACCAAGTTACCAGTGTCACAGCAGAGAGCCAGTGAGTTTTTATCTCCCCCGTGCTTGTATGTTCTCTCAGAGCAAATAATTTTGTTAGTGGAGCCATGCCACATGGTGTGATACAGCACAAGACATGAGACTATGCTAAAAAGCATTACATTGAATGAGAAAACCAGTGTGAGAGTGTAGTACAATTCTTTATGTGGCTCATATTTTTTTGTTTTAATTACTATTTATGTAAAATTTAAAGTTGTTAAGAGAGACAAAGATGAGGACAGAGAGTTGAAAGAAATAATTCCAGCTACAAAGAGCCACTGGTACTCTGTTGCAGTCAGAATCTGGTTTTGAAAGATTGCCTGTCGAGCATGAATGCACTTTGCTTCCCTTCAGCTGTGGCATTGCACATCTGATGGGCCTTCTTTGTGCAGAGGGACTGCTGCCCTCAGTGTCCATGTCTTGCACGTGTCATATAACATAACAATTATTTTTTTTATTATGGGTTAGCTGTAGCACTCACCTATAATCATGCTATTGACCTTTTCTATGTGTATCAGACAAAAGGTTGTTTGTACATGGTGCAAGTGTAGTAAGAAGGATTAGGCTACTAATATGCATTTAAGTCTGTTAGGAATAAGGCTTACTCATGAACCAGAAGGAATTGCTCCCTAATTATGAAGGGTAACAAGTAAATACAATCTAAGTAGTACATATCATGAAGACATAGCTGTTGCAACTTCTAGGCATGTTTGAATTTGGCTAAATTTTCCTAGTGAAAATTTAAAAGACTAGTGATACCAGACCAGTCCAAAGTCTCATTTGGATTGAGAATATGTCCCCAGAACTGGCTTATAATAAATACGTTGGGGTATGACAAACACTGGACCATGCTTTTCCCTGCTCCACTCTCCCAAGTGGTCTGTGGTTCTTGAGGTCTGTGGCTGAGAGATCTGGCTTCTGAGTCAACAGTAGTGTTTCTATTTAATTGTGCTACCCCAAATTATTTGATTCTGGAGGCTGTTAAGGGAACTTATTTTGATACTTGTCATCTCACTTTGCTCTGGACAGGAACACAGATACTCTTTTTTAATGTCACAGGAAAACACCATTTCCACTATCAGGATGTTATTATTTGAGGAGGTCTGTATGGTTATATTGCTAACTAAATAGCTACAGACATTTCTTTTTTTCTCTTTGCCTTGCATGGGCAGCAGAAACACCTGCATGAGAAAACCTGGTCCTTTTCAGGCTGGTGTGAAAAGGCCTTTTTTGCATATTAGATATGTCAGCTCTTACACCAAGACCACCACTCCCTTGTATTTACCTCAAGAATTGCAGAATGGTAATCATTATATGACTGCCTCTATCTCCGGCTTTAAAACTGAGACAGCTTTGTGGCTGTCACAGATCTTCATAAATACATCCAGCGTTTCTGCAAAATCTGCCTGGAGGATGTGATTTCTTCACAACTATCCAACACGGTTTACTTGTGGCACCAGCAAAACAGGGAGTCACTGACAGCATCAGGAGCAAAAGTCACAAGCTGAGGTGCCTGTGCTCTCTATGTTCTTGTTTTCCAAAAGCTTATCTACCAGACAAAATCACTGGAAGAGGGCGTAGTTTTTTATGTTCACATTCTACAGTTATTTCATAGAAGCCAACTTTGTGCAGGGCTCTGCATTTCCACCATTTAACCATGGCACAGTTACTTTCTGGAGAGACTTGTCTGTCACTGCATTTCCCCCCATGTGCTGCTTATAACAAGAGCTGAATGGGTGTTGTGTAGATTCCCCAGAGCAGATCTTGTTTTCAGCCTGGCTGCCAACCTGCCTTGCTGTGCACAGCCCCATTGGAGCACACCTGGCACTCACTGATCCCAGAGGCTGCCACTGCAGTCACAGCAGGCCATGGGCTGGCACAGCTGGCAAATCTGGTTTTGCATGGCCCTTTTCTCAGTGGCAGGGTTCTCTGATCTTCCAGGAGATAAAATATCTTCTACACTGCAAATTGACATCTGTGGAAGAGAAATCTGTTTACTTCATGGGCTACAAGCGACATATAAACTTAACATTTTCTACATAAATGTAGTTAACAGAAATACTCCACTCAGAAGACAAAGAATGTCTTTAGAACTGGTGACATATCCTGACTGGTAGTTAGAAAAGTCTAAGGCTACAAAAAGTTTTTCCTGCAATAGTCTACAGCTATTTTTTAAAATTTGTTGTCTTTAGTATGAAAGGATAATCTCAATCAGCATTCTCAAAAGATAAAGCTTTAGGCTTCTCTTTAGCCACAGTACTAAATCTGGGCCTTATTAAATCTGAGCATGTTGCTATATAATTTCATACCAAGCTTATAATGCCACACTGCCTATTGATTTTAAAAGTTGGAAGGTAGTAGTACCAATGTTTTTCCTTATATCACCTAAACCCCGTGTAACACCATCAAAATAACAAAACCCCTTTCAATGCCATGTTCTCCAAAAGAAATCAGTGTGTGTGGAAAGGACTGATTGAAGATATGCTCACAACATGCTGTGTATATTTCCTTTACCTCTGACTGTAGCACTGGTGTGACAGGGTAGCAGCAGTCTTAGTGCAAAGAGAGCAGTCAGGCAGTGTGGGCAGTGCCAACAGGCAGCTGCCTGGGCTGGCCAGTCCTAATGGCACATTCACTTTAGGGTGAAATTACTTCCCATGGTCACTGATGTTTGCAATGATCCTTTCAAAAAGAGCATTAGTGTCTTTTCAGGGCACCTCATTTGGGCTCCTGATGTCACTGCCTCTCAGACAGGATTTTGCATTAATGGAGAGAAAGCCTAAAAGAGCCCAAGACAAATGCTTGGCAAGAAGAATCTGCACAAGGACAGAGAAGTCGTTATGTGGGTAACTGCCAAGTTGCAACAAATCCTGTAAACAGGGATTTCCTAACTGGTTAAGAAACAGAAACAGGTATAAAAGCAGTCAGTAATCACGAGAAGATCCTCCCTGTGATGTCATATCCCAGAGTGGGGCTTTTTTACTGTAATTGTAAGCTGATTAGATCAAGATCAAGAACTAGTTACATACCTACTGAGGTACCTGTTGAAATGGAGGCCTGGTCTTGACTGATGTTTATAAATAAGTCATAACCACAGTTAATAATAGGAGTAACAAATGAAATCTCAGTGAATATTATGTGAATCAGTTTCATAGCTGCATTTCTTAACAACCTCTTTTCCTTTCTATTCAGTCTTCTTTTTGGTTTCATCCACTCACACGAACCAAGTCTGCTCATGCTCTTCTTCCGTTCATTGTTATCAAGCACATACATAAACCTAGCTTTCCTCAGGTTACCTGTTTTGTATTCTCTAATCTGGAAGGTTAATTCCCTTTTTTCCCTTTTTCAAGTCTTTGATGGCCATGATGGAGTTTATATAATATATTGTATTATATGCAATTTTACTGTATTGTATTAATGGTAAATAGTGTGGATACAAAAAGCCTCCTCTGTGCCTTGGTAGCAGCATAAGCTGTCACTAAAAGGACAATGCTATTTATAATCAAGGAGATCCTTACTTGCTCTGCACATCTCTTACAGCTGTGGAAATAACTGCATCTCTTCTGCTAGGTATCAGTGGGTTGTATGTAGGTGTACACGCATCTTCTTGCAGCCACGTTGGCTTCTGCGTGCTTCTCTGTGCAAGAACAGAAAGCTGTTCTGGTGGTCAAAGGTATTGTGTGTGATGCTTTTCCATGGTTTCCTTTAGATTCTTGAAGCTGTCTTAAGAAGAAGAAGAAGAAGAGTTTCTCAAAACCACAGTTCCTAATTTCCAAAGCCAGGACTTCAGCAAGGACACCAGGAACATTATAGAAGCATTAGGAATTTGAACTGATTACTGACAGAGAGAGTGGTGAAAGTAAAGGATCTTAGGTAAATAGTAGGGTCATCTCTGTCTCAAAAGGAAAGGTGAGATCAGCTACTGTGCTCTAGTACTGTACCAGTGCAGGTGGCATTGCAGCTCTTTTCCTTCCTTGAACAGGTATGAATTTTAAGGACCGTTGTGATGGTACTATGTGTTCCTAGTAGACTTCATTATCCTCTTGTTTAGTGGGGGCTTCTAGTTAACAAGTGAAACAGCTTTCAAAATATTTTATAATATTTAAAATGTCAAAACCTGTTTTAAAACAGGTTTGAAAAGGGTGGAGGCAATGGAAATGAGCAAGGGAGAAGCTTGGGTGAAGAAGAGAGGCTGGAATGCGTAGGTGGTGATGGCAGCAATGTAGAACAACACAGTGTTTGAGAGGACACAGGTCCATGTGGTGATTCAAGATCCTTTATTCTTCAGATAATTATGAAGCAGTGTGTTGTTTGATTTCTGAATAGGATTTCTGTTTACACATTTCCTTGGTCTAAGCTGAGAAACGCCTTCTCATCATTTAAGAAAATGAGCTGAGCATTGCCTTTTCCCATGCTTATAGTCTCCCATGTCTTCTTTAAAGTTACTGTACCTTGGAATTTTTGATCATTCTTGATAAAGACCATATTTTACTCTATATCCTGCTTACTGTTGCACAATTGTGTGTTGAATTTAAGACCGAAGTGTACTTAGCTTGACATTAAACATTAACCACAAGTTCAATATCAATAGACCTGTGTTGGCAGTATTATTAGCTGCTATTTGGACATTCAAAGAATTACTAAATAACAGATATTGATAATTCAATTATTCAGTTATTATAATTATTGATTATTCATAAATATTGGAAGATTGATAACAAAGGTTTATTATAGGAATTGCTTCAAGATTTTTTGAGGTATTTGTTTGATGGGCTGTTGTGGTTTAGGAATGGTACTTCCCAATTAAGTGCTCCCACTAAGACTCTTCCAATAAAGTGCCACTTGCTTCTCCTGCTTGTTGGGCTGGAGAGGAGAATTGGAGTGAAAAAAAGGTGAAGATTATGGGTTGAGCTAAGAACAATTTACTGGAAACAGCAATGAGATAAGAAAGGAAGCAGTAACAGCAACAATATTGATGAAGAGACTCCCTTCCCCCCTCTCCTGTCAATAACCTCTGGGTCCTGGCCATGCCCCCTCTTGGCTACTGCAAAAATTAACCCTGTTCTGGCTGGAACCAGGACATGGGGCAAAAGTACAACTCCTTATGTTTGATATGTTATTATGGAAAATATCTTTAAATACATTTTTGGTCATTGAATCCAAATAGATTTTATCCACCTCAGTACCTGTCCTGGTTGTTCTGGTTTCATCAAAAACATCAGTATCTGCAGCTCATCCAGTTATGCATTATGTGACTGATATCTATCATCAGCAATTCATTTTTTCTCTGCCCTCTGAGCACAGATGTGTTTTGTTTTATGCATCTGTCTCTCTTAGCACCCTTACCAATGGATGTAGATGAACCTGCTGAGGTGATTGGTATGATAAAAGCACAATGCAGTAAGGCCTGTGGTATGTTTTGGTCTCTGTGGAGGTTTGGAACATCTGGAATAGTGGCAGGGAAAACATTGCCCACAGGCAAGATTCTCAGAGCTTGAGGTCCTTTATCAGTGATGGTCTCTGGAACTTTGGCCAACCTTTTTGCTCAATGGAGGACACTGATTACCTTGTAGATAAAGACCAAGAACCCAGATGTGATTTGCTATTATGTGGGAGGCCAATGCAAAGTAGAGAGGTTAGATTTGACATGGCTTTGATAGTCTGCACTGCTGAGAAGATACATGGGAATGTCCCCATGGCACTATGGCTCCTCTCTTGGGCACTTGCTATGACTGTATTCTCAGCAGGAGACAATAAAGTAGTGCTGCAATAGCAGCCAGTGGAGGATAAAAGTAAGATTCACTCCCAAATTTTGGTGCTATTGTTTGCATTGTATTCTGCTATTAAAATGACAATAGTTCTGAATATTTTCCTGACAAAGGTGTCCATCTTTTCTTACTTGTTTAGGACCAGTCTTGACCAAGAATGCCTCGTCAGAGGCATTTCTGAGTCAAAGTAATGATGCTTGAGGAAACAAGAAGATTTAGCTAAACTTTTAAAACAGTTTTGTTTCTATTCCCTTACTGGGTGAACAACATTCTTGCAAACACTTTCTGAAGAGAGAAAATTTGTGAGTGTTGATTTGTTGGTTCAGTTATTTCTGGTATTGATTTTATTCCCACTCCTGTTTTTTTTTTTTTAAATCCAAGGAATTTGTTTGTACTGCTTGTAGCCTGTTTCCAAATCTGTTTCTATGATGTTTTCTTCTGATAATGGTTTCTTTAGATGCTCTAACTACCCTCTGTGTCTGCATCAACAGTGTTGATGTCTGACTAAAACTTAGGTTTTGGCTAGTTTATTTTTAAAAGAAAATGAAAGAAAAAAAATCTTAAAAATCTTAGCCAGTGATAGAGCTGAGATTGCATGCACCACATTATCAAATTATCACACCCAGGAAGGTGAAAAAAAAATCTTGCTGTTTGATAATACCTGTTTTCCAAAAATATGCAACATTTTGGGTCTTACTGGGTGATTATCTGAGAGTGGGGACAGTGAAATAGTGAGAATGCTTTTAAAAAGTCTGAAAAGGGTATGCCTATGGAAATGCATGATTTGTAGTTAAGCTGTGCATAGGCTTCTCTGCATTACATTGTGTTGCTTTTTGTGTTGTTTCATTTTGATGATTGTATTGTGATGGTACCTGGAGACTCTGTTATACGGATTTAGGCCTTGTTCCTCAGACATTGTTTAGAATGAAAAAGTGGCAACTCTGCCAAGAAACTTGCAGTCTTATTTCATATGTGTTAAAGAGGGAGCTTTGGACTTGTTTTGGAGACGGCACCCAGCTATCTGGTAATTGATCTCTTGGGCTGGTGTATCATACAAAGCTGTCCTATCACTTCTTTCCCTGAGAGCCAAGCCCTGGAGGGAAATGGCTTAGTTGTTTTCCATGGACTGTAACTGACGTGACATGATTATCCTGTTTTCTGCCTTCCAGCATAAACATGGACATTACGTGGCAGCATTTCCATATGACACCTTATAGATTTACCTGGGCTCATCCTCATCTCTTGAAGCACGATGAAATTTAGCTTGTCTGTCACTGTTTCATACATGTCTGAGTACTAGTACAGTCTCAAACGAGTTAACTAAAAAATTTACAAAATCTCTCTTGCTAGAGCTAATCCTCTAAGAGCTGGAGCAGCCTTCTAATTTTTGCCTCTGTTCACACAGAGCTACAGATCATTATCCTCTTTGTATTAATCATTTGGACATTATAAAACTAATTATTTGCCAATCTTTTTGTTGTTGTTTAATTAGCAAACTCAAGTCTTTCAGCTCTTTCTCATATGCCAGGCTGCCTAAATCAATTCTCTTCAGTTTGGGTATATTTAATAGCTGTTAAGAGTTAAAGCATTTTATGGTGGAGGGAGGAAACGAGTGGAAGAGAATGCAACATGGAAGACACTGAGTGAGCATCCACATGTTCCTCTCCAGGGCTAAAAGTGTATGCAAAAGGATCTCAGTGCTAAATCTCATCACCTGCACGTATGTTTAACGTTGTGTATTTGGGATCTGGTCCAAAATGTAATTAAATTTGTGTTGTATATGTAAGTTGTTAGATGCATCCTGCAACATTTAATTCTGGGGTATAATATGTTATTCTTTGTGCAGTGTCCTGCCTTTAATTGCTTGTTTTCAGAGTCAAATACCTTTGTGTCTATCTACATTCTTATCTTAGGCTATGTTGAGACAGACCTCACCAGTTGCTAACGTAGTTGGTGTTAAATGTGGATCAGACTGTGGGACTCTGTTTTTGCTTTTATTAAGGGTGAGCAGCCTTGCTAAAGACTAGACTAACCTCTCAGGTTGATATAGGTCTGTTGTGTTCAGAGGGATGAAGAGCTGAATCTACCACAGCTCTATCTAGATACAAGAGTGTAAGTCACAAGTTTAGCATTTCTTTGATACTCTGAAAATCATGAATGCCTTTCTTCTAAATCAGCTCGTATGTACAACAGAGAGATATCCCAGACCATAAATGAACAAATTCTCTAAAACACACATACATCATTAGTGCATAACTTGCAGATACAGTTGCTGAAGAAACAGCCTGCTCCTCTGGCACCATCTGAGGAAGTAACTATGCAAAGTTAGCATGATCTTTTTAAAATGTTAAAAATCAAAGTGTTTTTGAAAATAGTGTGTGGGAGACAGCTAAAGAAATAGTTTCATGACCAATAAATTGTTATCAACAGGTATATTGCACATATTCTGCATTTTAAATTTGCAAATGCAAATGTCTCTAATTCTTGTATGCAAAATTAGGATATTTTTAAACATTATTGCAAAGTTAAATTAATTTCTTACCTACTATGGACATTAAGGGGGAAACAATCAAGTACATGCTGAAAAACTGGAAGATATTTCATGTTCAGAAAGTATCAGACGACTTGAAAGATAAATCATACATACTCTGATTGCAGAAATTTCTTTAAGCAGCACTTATTCATTGCAGCATGGTTTACCCCACAAGTTTAAAGAAAATGTGGCAAGAGAACCAAGAGACTGGTAGAGAAACAAGAATATAATTACTAATCAGACTCCCTTCCCGGGTCACATTCAAGCAGATTTCAAAAGTGGAGAAGATAACTATTACTGTGTTATTGGTGGGGAAATGCAGATGGAGAAGCAAGATAAACTTAAATCAATTGCTCAGAGTGACTTAGCAGTCTGTGACAGAGCTGGGACTGGAACCAACATGTCATGAGACCTTTTCCAGTAGGTTACCCAACTGGTCATACTGGCTCTCAGCATGTATCCCACAGTACCAAACTGCCTGTTATTATACCCAAATCTGAGCTATACTGTGAATACACAACAAGTTCTTAGAGCTGGAGACATTGGAGACATCTGTAGTTGCCTGGCAGACAAAAGAAATGTCAATTCCCTAGAAAGACAGCAGATTAGCTCAAAATGGGAGGGCTGGAAGGGGTGGATGACAGTGTAGAGACTGAACCCCACCACTCTTCACTATATTGTCAGGGTCTCAGTTTGTTACCACAGGTTCATGAGGCATCAATTCTTTTATGCTCTTAGGAGCAAATGCACTGCATTACTGCCTGCTTAAAATCAATTATCTCCTTAGCAGTATCAGAGAGATTCCTAACCACCACCAAATACTCCACATATATCAGACTGACACACAAAGGGAAAGTTAGTTCCACAGATATACAGGTACCCAACTTGCCTCTCACCTGAAAGCTCTGGCAACCCAAAGGAGACAATTCATCCACGCCATGTGGCAGTGCCCAGCACACAGAGCAGCCTGGTCTAGTGGGAGGTGCCCCTGCCCACAGCAGGGGGGTTGGAACTGGATGGTCCTTAAGATCCCTTCCAACCCAGGCCATTCTATGATTCTGTGATAGCTGTGCCCAGAGAGGATAGCTGACCCAGACAGGTCCGGAGACAAAACAAACCCAAAGCACCTGCTGTGTATTAAGATTTAATGCCATACTTGTAGGTCACTGTGCAACCTTCTGTGACATTGCCACCTTTCTCAGAAATTAGAATTTTCTTCTCTATCAGGGCTCAGAGTTTAAATCGCAGTACGATAAAAGTGCATTGCTATTTTTGCATATTGTTTTTCAGGGTGAAGGGATGTGATCACATGTTGGATGAGAGTCAGCTCATTACATGGACAGGACTACAGATATGTGGAGGCAGCAGACCAGATGGGGAAGGCGGTTAAAAAAGTATTTTACTCTTGAAAAAGATTCTCTTAAAATACATAGGCGTTTTTCTTCTCCATCTCAGAAATCTCTTGACTTGCAACCAACAGGGGACATATCAATAACGGATTGTTAAGTCAAACTAACTCTGTGTACTCTTTTCTTACCAGTTTTTTTTATTGCAGTGGTTTCTTTGAGTCTCTATTCATGACCTGAACTCATACTTGCAGGAGATAACAAATAGTAGTGAATGGTTTTGAATAAAGAGCTGTCAAAAAAGTTACTGAAACACCACCTTTTTGCAATTTGCTGTACACATTCAGTGCTATAAGGCTATGCTTTAAGATATTTGTAGTAATTTGTTATTTACAACATATCTTTTCAAATGCAGTTAGCCAAACCGACTGCTATGTAAGCCTGTCCTTGCCCACTGCTTCCCCGGAGACTGTCCGGACCAAAACCATTAAGAATTGCAAAGATCCAGTGTGGAACGAAACATTTTGCTTCAGGATCCAGAGCCAAGTAAAGGTGGGATGCAGAATACATTTGTTTTTCTTTCGGGGCAGAGATGTCATTGTGCGATCAATATGTAGGGCAAAATAAAAATAGAAATAAATATGTGTGAAGAACTACAAGATACAGGTAAGGGGATTTGGAGTAGAATGTAGCAGCAAAATTAAGTTTAATTTTCTGATATGTGAAAAATAACCACGATATTTTGTAATCATTCCTATAGTGTTCTGTCACTTTTCACTTCTTTTCCTTTTTTAATCACTGCTTTGCACAAATAAATGTGAAAATTTCAGAGTAAATTGAGTAGTGTAAAAATATGTATGAGCTAGGTAGTGAAAGCACCACAGGGCTGTGCTTTTTTACTATTCCTTTGTAATGACCACAAAAGTCACAAAGCAACAGTTGAAGTTTGCAAAAGAAAACTTCATGAACTTTTGTCATGATGATAAATGTTAAAGCTTAAGAAAATTTGCAAGTCCCACGATCTGCTCCCTCCAAAAGACAGCATCAACATCAGGGTCTAGGAGTCCCCACAGATCAGTGGTAGGCTAAGTAAACCAAGCTTACTTCCCACCAGGGGCAATCAATCTCTGCTTTACAGCTTGCACTGTTCATTTCCTAGTGCTGGTGCCAGGTCAGGACTCTCTTAAGGGGCAAATCAGCAGGCCAGTCTCCTGGCTCTCTCAAGAATTGATAAACTCCTCCAAAAGAGCATTTGGAATAGTTACAAGTGTTCCTACACCACAGGGTCTCCAGTGAACAGTCCCCCATGCCTTTGGCTGCAGAAGTTGCCCATGGTGCATGTCCTCAGGCTCTCTTCCACAGTTAGGTGGTACTGGTCCTGTTTGGTATAGCTTTCAGCTTTCACATGTCTGCCCATCTGGCCTATAGCCAGTGCTTTCCCTGCAAACCTAAAAAAATTCCAACTTCTTTCAAAATGCCAGTGAGGCACAATTTCATGAAGCCCTGCAAGTTTATCAGAGAAGTGAAAGGCGAGGGACAAACATTGCAGCATGGGAACAAACACCCAATGATCTGCAACTCTTGCACACAAGCACTTGCTCTTCCTGAAAGGTTTTTCAAAACTGCAATACCACACAGAACGACTGAAAAAATATCTTGGCCACAGAAGCTGCTTGAACTAGTTCTTCAGGAGTAGTGTTTGGGAAGACGTTATGTTTACTTTCAGTAAATTTGCAGCAGGAAACGAGACATGTGGCATTAGCTGGAGTCATTTTCAGTGTGTGGCAATAGCAGCATGGTGGTGGTGGCTGTGGCTTGAGTGTAGGCTGCAAAAATGTATCCTAGGGATCTAGGACAACCAAAGCTGAGCAGTTAAGTTAAGGCTCTTGCATGTTTCTCTGTACATACTGCAATTCCTGTACTCATTGCCCTCTGAGCAGAACCAGAGTTTGCTGGTCTGGTTGTTTTCTCCTTTCCTGTCTTGTGTTTTGCTGAGGTATTCATCTTTCCAAATTATGGTAGCCAGAGCTCAGTAAAACCATATACATTGCATATGCAATGCATATATGCATACTCAATGTAATGCATATATTGCATTACATTATGCATTGCATATATTGCACTACATTATGCATTGCATAATGCATATATGCATTCATTGTCACTGTGGAAGAAAAGATCTGTTTGGGCATGTTTGTGCTGTCCCACCAGGAACAGTAGTGTTTACTGATGGGCATCTGTTTTGATGAATGCCTGACAACCAGCTGGCTAGAAAGGGCTTCCCAGGCTACTGCTGTGGCCACAACTCCTACAGCTCCAGGAGGGTGACACTTCCCAGAGCTGGTGGCACACAGCCCTGCCAAGGCTGTGTCTACTCATTACCTGGCTCCCAGTGATGCTGCCCTCATATTCTCTGTCAGGAGAGATAGAAACAGTGAACTGCCCAGACACCCCTGGCTGCTTCCCACACAGCATCCCAGGGGTGCAGCCAGAGATCTCCCTTGGCCAGCCAGGACCCTGTGCATGGCTCTCCTGGCTAGCTGGGAGTAACTGGGACTGTGAATCAGTTGGTCACTCAGAAAGTAAGTTGCTCCTTTAAGCCAGATAAGATATTCTACTGCAGTATCACAGCCAGGAAAACTGATCTGCTCTTCAGTGCAAGCCTGCCTTCTAATAACTGCAGACTATTGCTTTTAAGCATATCACCTTCCATAATCCTTTACAGGCTCTTTCTGGCTGGCCTGTAAACCAAGGTGCTGTGGCTGCTTGTCTCTGCCTCTTGACACCATGTTTATGTCTATTAGCAAGTGTCATGGACAGGGCTGACCACAGTGTGATACTTTTACATTGGTGGCCTTAAAAGTCAGCAGCATTTCTGTCTTCTGACAGTAAATTGCAGACTCAAGGTCACTTGCCATCTCTCCCTTGCTGGTTTCTTGCAGAATGATAGATGTCAAAAATGAATACTTGGATTCTGGAGTGGCTTCCTTTCAGTGTAGTTGTCTAGTCAATCACTTATCACATTTAGGTATGGACCTTTCTGAGATACATTACGAGCTTCTAAGACAACAAAGTTCACATGATCACTGTCTTTTATCCATGTGTTTGTGTGTGAGATCATGAGCCTACCCGTGTGTCTTTAATAAACATCAAGCCTCTTAGCAAGTTTCAGCTAAATCTGATGCATAAGTAAGAATCTGAGATAAGCACTCCCTGTAATTTGCATGAAAATGAGCTGCTGAATATTGAGTTATTGTCCGACTGAGAAAACAGCAGTTAAGGTTCACTTGCTCAGCACTCTGGGAGGCATCTCTGAGCCAGCCTGTATCCAGCTACCCATCAGGCACAGGAGGGGTTGTTACTCTCTCCTGTCCAGCCAGATAGGTGACAGAGGAGGGAGAGGAGGAGATTTATACAGTGGGATTTGTGCAATTTAACAAAAGCATATCGCTTTCTGTAGATGTCATGGTAATTATCTGCATGTGATCTGTTTAATAATTTACAGGATAAAATTATGCAACCATGAAGTAATTATATAGTACATCCTTAATGTATTTTAATTTCTGCTTATATCCAAGGATTTTTATTCTACCAATAGCAAAAAAGTCCTGACCACCAACTGGTTTCCTACAATTTAGGAAAAAGTGGTGACCTCAAACCAAATTGGAGGTCAAACATGTTTTTCAGTATTCAGTAATTCTACTAGCTTTTGTCATTTAAATGGCTCTGCAGTACAACTCAGCAACAAACCCGACTCTGTGTTAGGTTCAGAATACCTTTCTTCATCTCTGTGTGGATGCAAAGGTTGTGCATGCTCTCTCACTTCTCCCCATTCCTTCTCTGTTTTCCTTAACATGCTGAGCACATCATCTTGTGTCTCTGTAAGGTCTCAAAATAGGATTCTAATTCTGTACCTGTGTTCACAGAATATTCTTGAGATGAAAGTCTATGATGAAAATGCAGTCACTAAAGATGACCTCCTCTTCACTGTCCTCTTTGATGTTTCTAAAATTCAGCTTGGAGAAACTGTTCGTTTGATATTTCAGCTAAATCCAAAGGTGAGTGATAAAACTACCTTGGTCACAGGAAAAAAAAATATTTTTTTATATTATTTCCTAAAAAAAGTTCTTTTAAAGCAATTGTAGGTAGGAGAGTTTGTTTCCTCTTGGTATACACTTCATATACCCTGTGAAGAACTTTCCAAATCTTAATCAGCAAAGTAGACAAGGAAATGATCCTGAAGGCTTTTGCTAGCTCATCAAACCTCTTAGCAGGTGTTTTTTTCTGACACCAGAGTTGCCTTTTTCCCCTCTTTCTTGACTTGATTGCTCAAATAGTTTTGTTGGAAATACAAAACTTCACCATTGCACAAAGCTTCTTTGTTAGAATTTCTTTTCCTGGCACAAGTACTTGTGAGTTTGGGCATACTCTGGCACAGATGTTGCAGTATTCACTTAAAAACTGATTCCTTGCCCTGTAACTCTTTTGAATATACCTGAAAATAATCCAAAGATCCATACTGAGGTGCTAAAATCAGTTCATGGCCAGTTGCTCAAACTATTTCATTGTTTTAGTGTGCCTGAACACTCACATGACGACTTCAACATGGGATGTGGGTATTCAATTTAGATATTTCTATACATTTGCTATTTTACTGACTTTTCTTATAGGGTACATATGGGTATTCAGCTCCACAGTGATTTTGGCAGGCAGTCTGCCTTAACTTGTCTGGGCACTGGTCAATGTGTTGTCCATGTTATAGAAGTCCTTTTGATCACAAGAATTGAGAAGGCACTCTTCTATACAGCAGTATCCCTCTTTAGATAAAATTACACAGTAAAACCCAAGCCTTTAGACAGTTTTAAGCCAACAGTTACTGCTGCAGGACTGCCTGCCCTTCTACTCTGCCTCACCACCAAACAGAACAGGGCAGCTTGGCCGAGGACTGATGGTTAGCAAAGGAGGGAGAACACTTTCAAAATCACTCTAACTCAAATGCTTTCACTCCTTGCACTATACCCTGGAGCAGGAAGGAAATTTGATTTGATTGAAGAACTCTTTCAGGGGCCAGAATAATAATTGACAACCATAGCTAATGAGATAGAAAATTAATTCAGATGTTTACAATAAATTTATTTTTTACAGACGCAGGAGATCCTAGAAGTGGAGTTTGCATCAGAGAGCATGTGAGTAACATCCACAGGGAACCATAGAATTGCCCCTTTGCAAGCAGTCAAACACATGCTAGCATTTAGTATAATATACTTTAAAATACTCAGCAGGACAGCAGTGGCTGGTGTTGATGAAGTTAGTTGCATATTGGCTAAAACCCTGTCTTCCTTATCTATCAAGAATCCTCCTAGTTATTACTTTATTCTATTACTTGCTGGAAGAGGGAGGATAATAAGAATTGCCGTCATCATACTTATTACAACTATTGTTTACCATCATGATTAAAAAAAATAGGAAAACACATTTCAAATGTCTCCCGAAATTAAAAATCAGTGACATGTTTGAGACCATGCTGGACAAGACAAACTTCAAGGAAGACATTATTTCTTGATGTTCATTTAAGGATGTATTTAGCTGATATTACTTCTGATTGTATTTTTTTTCTCTTTCAGTCCAGTCCCTCCTGAAAAGCTTGTGACTAATGGTGTATTAGTGGTAATTTAAAACTATTGCTCTTCTGTCTTTGTTTTCATGATAGCAGTAGGAATGGTGAATCTGTCAGGTACCCCAACATCTCACTGCAGGCAGGGCTGAAGGGGAGGGAGATGGGGTCAAACAGAGGTAGCCATCCTGTTGTGCTGCTCCCTGTGGGAGGATGTGATAGAAAACAATGTGCACAGTCATTTGGGATACCCAGAGACCTGTTCACCACCACAGGCTGATATCAAGTCTGTTGACAAAGCCTGAAGTGGTCTTTCACTGACTTACTGCTGCTGCGTCATTCCTTTGGGGAACTTCTTTTGTGACTCCCTCACAGCCATCCTGTTTTCCCCACTTCCACAGGATGATGAGGTGGAAGTTGCTTTCTCAGCTGCCCTTAACTCATTACTTAGAGGAGGTGGCACTTGGCTGTCCAGCTTCAGCAAAGCAGGGCAGCAATGACATCCCTGTGATTTGGCCAACCCATCAGTCTACCCTCAGGAGGTCTCAGCACATTCATTTGCCCCCCTGTTATTTCTCTTCTCTTCCCACTTCTGTTCAAAACTACCAAAATTTTCTTTCAAGCTGAAACCTAAGCCTGTCTCTTATCAGCCTACAAACACAGGGTGAGCTGTTTTCCAGACCCCAGGGACTCAGGTGACCAAAGACAGATAGCAGTGAAGTGACTCAGATATGGTGTGTTTTATATACTTTAATTTCTCATTGTTCATCCCTGCTACAGTCTCGTGAAATTTCCTGCTTGGAAGTCCTAGCAGACAACAGATGGGCAAAAAAAGAACCTTCAGGTTAGACTTCAAACTAGAAACAAACCCCCTTATTTTATGGGTAACTCACTTTCCTTGGTTGGTTGGTTGCTTTGGGGCATTTTGTTTGTTTGTTTTTAAAATTATTTTTGGTTTACTTTGTTTGGTTTGTTTTAGTTTAGTTTGTTTGGATTTTTGTGTCTGTGTGTTGGTTTTTTTGGTTGTTTGTGTTTTGTTGTGTCATTTTCTTATCTGGTGATTCTCCTACTTTGTTCTTACAATAAGAGCACAGGATTGGATGGTTAGGAGTATATACACAGGTTCACAGATCCAACATTTATAGTGTGTCTGTGCTAACTAACTATGAAAACTGGACTTTGAAGTTAAAGGAATTAATCTTGTAAGTGCCGTAAAGTAGAAGAAAATATATATTTCTATCTCAACTTACATTTTGTCCAATTTTCCTGTATGTCTGAGTTTTTAAAACACCTACTGCAGCTTTGTAAGATTTTTGGTGTTTTGTGGTTTTTGATTTGTTTGTTAGCTTTTCTTCTCCTCCTCTTTCTTGTAATATTCCCTTGCTGGATAAATTGAGTTTGGAAGCTTTTAAGCATTGTTGAAGGGTTTATATATAAACTTCTGAAAGACTATTTATTGTTCCATTTCTGGGATCATAGTCATTAACTTCTCTGTATATTTTTCATGTTTGGATTTCTTTTTTTAGAAAAAGACTTCTTGTTTTCAGTGAAGGGATCATATGAGAAGAGCCAGACCCTGTCACTGGGCTCTTTCTGGCAGCCCCTGAAGCCCCTGAACTTCCATTACATCAAGTACAACCTGTCAGAGCTGTGCATGGCTCTAGCACAGAAGAAGCCTCATTTCTGCTCGGTATGTGATCATTAGCTTGAGCAAGCACAGTAAACTCATGGTTTTCTACACTTGACTAAGGCAAATGGAAAGAGTTTGTATTTTCAATAAACTTCATGAACTTCAGCTCTGAAACAGCATTGCAACCCCTAAGACATATAAAAATTAGATGCCAACTTGAAAACTGCTGGACAGGGACCCCATTTGAAAAAAGTAATTTGGAGACAGTGCTTTTGTATGGTGTATACATTAAATACTTTTCTACATTATAATTTGTTTTTCAGTGTACTTCAGGTGAAGACAAAAAAGACTGCTATGCATCCCTCACTATTCCTCTGGATTCACTTCCATTCAGTGAGAAAGTGGCAGTAGCAAAGGTGATTGATACTAACTTCTTAGAATAAATGTTAAGCTATAGACCAAAGATCAGTGGGCATGACTTAATTAGATCAGTGTGAAGTAGGGGTTTAGAAACTGTTAGTGCCCTTAGCTTCCTAACAATTCCTAACATTATGAACCTGTACATTTTCACATGAACCAAACAGAACAAAAAAATCACAGCCAAGCACATGAGAAAGGGATTTCTGTGACCACCTCAGGGACTAATGCAGATCAGAGCAAATGCAAATGATGAGGCAGGATGGAGCACACTGGCAGAGCTGGTGCTGGTTTTTACTGTACACTGCTCTCTTTATCTTTAGTATAAAACAGTATAAGGAAAATAAAGTAGTCTTGGAGATTTTCTGATTTTTATGGCTTTGTGGCTCAATGTGGCTTTTAGAAAAAGAGAAGGGATTCAGAGCTGATGGTAAAGAAAGAATATTAAATGCTCTCCAGTGTTTATATTATGTTTTGTTTTTTTTTCCTAGGATGAGAGAATCAATTTACATGTGAAGTCAAATGACTGGTAAGAAATTCTGTCTTTGGGTTTTGTGGTTGTGAGAAAAATATGCTGTTTTGCCTCCTTACCTATTTATGTCACTAAGGGAGAAAGTATTTAGTCAATGATTATATTTACCTATTCACCTATGTTCATTACCCATGTCCAGAAGGTGGTTAACTGTGCTAGGTGAATTTTCCTGTTATGCTGCTGTATAAAAGTTCATTTTAGATGGGGAAAATAATGTTTTCTGGTTGCAACATCTGTAGAGCTATATATTTAGAAAAATATGTGTTTCCTTTCCTTTCCTTACTTGTAAAAAATACAGAGTATTTGTATTTATAAAATCTGGTGGTCCTGAGGCAAGAAAGCCTAAATATTCTACTGTTTATAGTATCCACATATGGATTGCAGTATTTATGTTAGACACTTCTTGAAAAACACTGTAGAACAAAGAATATTTCTTTCTGTAAGATTTTGCTACTTTTTGCATTTCATCAGCCTTTTCTCTACCTTATCTATACCATTTGTGATGTGCTTTTGTGGGGCCACAGTAGCAGCTTTTCTAAGCCTCATAATAGAGTTGCAACTTGTAAGCAAGCATCCAGATATTAATTTTAAGTGATTGTGCACACCCTGTTTAACCCTGGACTTTGTTTGAGGTCCAGAAACTTAGATGTTCGCTTGGAGTTTGATCTATGTATGGAGGAGAAAAATTTTCTACAGAAAAGGAAGAAGTTCGTGGCTTCTGCTCTGAAGAAAGCCCTACATTTAGAACATGACCTACAAGATCATGAGGTATGGGGAGGACCACAGGGACTGTAACATGCTATGTAACAGGAATGTTGTTTGTAGCCTTTTGCATATTGTTCTTTAACTAGCCCTGATACATTCACTGCACCGTGTAAAGCATTGAGGAATGCTTTTCTACATTTTCTGCTTTAGATGAAGCAATGTGAGAACCAGGATACTATTAAATCATCTTGATACACTTTTCTCCAGAAAACATAATGCCGTAAATTAGAATTTTTTCCTCTATTTCTTTTTCATCTGTGCATTATAGACCTGGATAGTTTGACTGTTTTAGCTGATCATTCAGTCACCAAGACCTCATAAAGGTATTTTATCAGATTTTTGGAGGGAGAAAATCTAACAGTTAAAGTGATACATAATACTGGCTGATAAAAGAAGGTGTCTTATAGGTTCTCTCCTCTGGTGCTCATCATCTCGGCTGTAGTTCCTTAAATAGAACAAATACATTCAACATTTTTTCTCTAATCTGCTTATCTGAGCTAGGGTTCATGTTTGTTAATGTCCATGCTAGCATGGGGATAGTTGGTGATTTAGGGAGGGAGCATGGTCTGTGATCACGAACTTGAGAAATGAAGAATCAACTTGAGAGCAGGTTAAGTTTTTTTCACCTGTGTTTTCTGCTTTGTCCAGGACAAGTGGACCAAAGGCATTTTAGGTAATATATTACAGCAATATTTTAGACATTATAAATTATGCCCCTGCTCACAAACTGATCATATGATATGATTGTTTCTCATTGGCACAATAGTTTCAATTTAAAAAACCCCAGCAGTTTCTTAAGTATAAGAATTTTATGGGGAAGTACTTCTAACTATTATTTTCAGTTTTTCCAGCAAGACAATATTTCCTTACAGTCAGGTAAATCTAAATCAGAATACTTTGCTTTGACCTGAAGTGTTCAA
>VZTT01064973.1:0-44986 GCA_013400855.1 Buphagus erythrorhynchus | reverse complement strand
TTGACCTGAAATGTTCAATTTGAATCAGAAAACTGTTGAGTATTTCTTTGATGCAATTGTGTGGAAAATGTCAATGGGCTCATCTTCTCTCAGTGTATTTCTTAGAGAAATTTGTCCTCCTAAATTGTAACATAATTTAGATTTCCATACAATTAGGCTTCATCACTGCAATTATATACCCTAGGTACTTTGTAGGAAATGTAATCTAGCTATTATGCTTGACTTAGAGAGAAGATGAGCTCTGCTCGTTATCAAAATAGATCTCTAAAGAGAAGGTGTTTTGCTAAGGAAAATGCAGTCTAATATTGAAATGCCTTGAAACAATAAGTTTTGATAAGCCAGCATGTAAAAATTTACAATCAAAAGTGATTGACTTTGATCAAAATCCTCAAAATCAGTGAGGTTGCTGGTTTTTTTGTTGTTGTTGTTCTTTTTTTTTTCTTCTGTGCAAAATACTGAGTTTTCTTTTTTATTCTTCCCTTCTTTGGGAAATGGTGAAATGTTGGAATTTTTTGTGGGACTGACTTGCTACATTTCACTCAGCTCTGATCACTTGTGCTGGTAAACAAAGTGTTGCTTACCACTGTTGTGCTGATGATTAAACAGGTTCCAGTTGTAGCAGTGATGACAACAGGAGGTGGCACCCGGGCACTGACATCTCTGTTAGGCAACTTGTTGGGTCTCCAAAAGCTGGGTCTCTTGGATGCTATTTCATACATCACTGGGTCATCTGGTTCAACATGGTAAGGAGATCCTGAGCCAAGACATCACTTATCACCTTTACAGTCTGCTGTGCAAGATATTTATTCTCTGCATTTTTGTAAAGAAAGATATACTGCTTCAGCCTCAGGCTGTTTTTATTGCTGCATTAGGAGCATGTTGCCCAAGCCAGTGAATGGCCTAGGTGCTGCTTACAATTTTCCTTGATTCTTTATTTCAGCTCTAGGATCTTGCTTTTCTACTGAGTCACGGGGCTGCAAATCACAGCCTTGTGCATAAGCCTTAGCAGCAAGGAGAGTCTTTTTTCAAGTCCTCAACTTTCACTAGTGATTTGGGAAACTCCTCTAAATCAAAAAATCTTTTCATTCATAAACTAAGTTCAAAAGATGCTTTTAAAGAAACTCAGCTAGTTCATTTGATGTGGACCTTAGATATAAGTCTAAAACGTGAAGATTTCTCTGCATATGACAATGCACTTCCCTTCTTTTCCCCAGGACTTTGTCACATTTGTATCAGAGTGCTGACTGGTCACACAAGGATCTATCGAGACAGATTGGTGAAGTCCGCAGACATATGACCAAGTGCAAGCTAAGCTGCTTTTATCTGGAGAGCTTGAAATACTATGCCAAGGAGCTAAAACTGCGGAAGCAAGAGGGATACCAGATCTCTAGTGTTGATTTTTGGGGGCTTCTGCTGGAAAAAGCATTAGATGATGGGGTAGTGCTTTTCCTATGCTTTCTCTAACAGCTACTGAATATTATTGTATGGAAAATGAAGCTCCAGGGACAGATGCCTGAGAACATCCCAGCATTATCCAGCAGATGATTGCTAATTAACAAAGGGGTTTTAGAATTGTTAAGGTTGGAAAGGCCCCTGTGTCCAACCATTATCCTGCCACTATCACGTTAACCACTAACCCATATTACCAGGTGCCACATCTACACAGGATTCAAACACTTTCACAGATGGTGATTCCACCACTTCCCTGGGGAGCCTGTTCCAATGCTGACCAGCCTTTCAGTGAAGAAATTTTTCCTAATATTCAATTTAAACCTCTTAGGGCACAACTTAAGTCCACTTCTTCTTGTCTTATCACTTGTTAATTGGAAGAAGAGACCAATCCCCGCTTGTCTACTACTTCCTTTCAGGAAGTTGTAGAGAGTGATAAGGTCTCCCCTGAGCCTCCTTTTCTCCAGGCTACACAATGCCAGCTCCTTGTAAGACTTTTTCTCTAGACCCTTTCCCAGCTCCATTGCCTTTGCTCCATGTCCTTCACTGGACATGCTCCAACAGCTCAATGTCTTTCTTACAGCGAGAGGCCCAAAACTGGACAGAGCATGTGAGGAGTGGCCTCACCAGTGCTGAGTACAGGGGGACAATCATGGCCCTGTTTCTACTACTACTGCTGATCCAGGCCAGGATGCCATTGGCCTTGTTGGCCACCTGGACACANGTGAAGAAATTTTTCCTAATATTCAATTTAAACCTCTTAGGGCACAACTTAAGTCCACTTCTTCTTGTCTTATCACTTGTTAATTGGAAGAAGAGACCAATCCCCGCTTGTCTACTACTTCCTTTCAGGAAGTTGTAGAGAGTGATAAGGTCTCCCCTGAGCCTCCTTTTCTCCAGGCTACACAATGCCAGCTCCTTGTAAGACTTTTTCTCTNCCTGCCCTCCAGCAGATCAACAACTCCCACCCAGCTTAGTGTTGTTTGTAAACTTGTTTTGTCCCCATGTATCTCTTAATACATAATTAGCAGCCCAAGGGGCTTCTGTAGAACAGAAAACCTACGTCACCTTCCAAAAGTATGAGTATTGGAGTACCTAACTAAAGAGTCATGCTCTTCATTTATTTTCCTCTGTTCACCCCTGTGAGAACAAATTTCCATGTACCGTGGATGCATTTATGAGAAAGAACAGGAGACCATTTTTTAAAAAAGTGTCCTACAACTCTACTTATAATTAATGTGGATGTTAGGATGTTTAAATATTTAGATCACTCTTTGGTTAAAAAAATGTTTGGACACAAAATGAATTGAGAGAATAGCAAAATTAAGAGGGAAACAACTATGTATTTCGCTGTACTCTTGGAAGCCCATATACTATGCCAAGAAGGTCCCTTGATTTTGCTCTTTGTCTTTCGTCAATTTGCAGAAAAATAACCACAAACTCTCAGATGAGCAAGAGGCATTGAGTCAGGGTCAAAATCCCCTACCTATCTACATGATCCTCAACATCAAAGAAGATTACAGCCTTTCAGAGTTCAAAGGTCATGGCAAAAATGGGCTTATTTGGTGTTTAAACTATCTGCATTATCAGTACTTCACCCTCTTCTACAGCTGACCCATAGCATTTATAAACAGTTTCTTTTCCTCCTTAACTTCCTTTTCCATTTCCAGACTTTATGCCTAGGCTATGGGAGGAACTTATCTTCTATGGGGCAGGAGAAATCTTGGAGAGGTGTTTAAGGACAGCCAAGGTACTCACAAGCCTTAGCTCCACTTGTGGGGTAACTCAGGCTGACCCCTCTTGGTATAAACTTCACTTATGTTCTCTCTGGAGAAGGTCATTGGAAAGTTCTGAAGGAACAACACTCAAAACATTACTGAGTGAGTGGCTGACTCCAGTTGAATGGTAACTCTTTACCTGGAGGAAGGCCAGTCTGTGGTCACCCCACAGATAGGGTTTATCCTGCAGCTGCCTTTTTGCCTTTTCATAGCCCTTCCAGCAGGGAAGAAGGGATAAGATTAAAATTTAAAAGTTTGTTTTATGCCTCTGCAGAATGGGTGGAGTTCACCCCTTATGAGATTGGGTTCTTAAAATACGGCGCCTTCATTCGTGCGGAGGATTTTGGCAGCGAGTTCTTCATGGGTCGCCTGATGAAGAAACTCCCTGAGTCACGAATCTGCTTCATGAAAGGTGATGTGCTCTATTGCAAAAATTTGAATTGCATAAATATGTATTTTATTTTTAATATAATGCAAACCCTGCATATTACAACCAGTGCATCATGCGGGACTGAAACCAATTGTACAGCATGTTGTTCTCACCTCTGACTGAATTCTATAGACAATGAGATGAGCTAAAAGTACTGAGAGGGAATTTGAAATGCACTATTCACTGTTGCTTTTGTCTTGAATAGTGATGCTCATGCCTGAAGCTTCAGGGCTGCTTGAAGAGGTTAGGTTCATTTTGAACCAACCAGAAGCAGAGTTCCACACAAAAAGCATTTGTATTTTGAAACTGAAATCTTAAAATCAAATTTGTTTATGAATGGCATGATCTTAGATGCCAAAGCAATGCTTTTACTGAGTTTATTATAAAATTTAGCCATATAAAGTAGTTTTGTGAACTGCTACTGATACTTTTGCAAGTTTAATATTATTTTAAATCCTTTGTAATTTTGCTACCATGATAAATAATTGAAATTTATCATTCTTAATTCAGTAAATTGTGTAGCACTCAGCAATATATGAAAAACATATTTTGCAGGTTTTATGCAATTCTTGTTTTAATATTGCTTAATACTGGAAATCTCTACTACACCCCTTTGGTTCTCTGGGGTAAAGTTTCTGCAGACAAGTCTGTCTGCTCTTAAATAGATATTTTATATATCAATAAGCACAAGACACAGCAGGACACCAAGGATACAGGTAAAAAATGGTTACCTTATAAAGTGAAAAATCCATACAACCAGCAACACCACGTGATATTCCTTATTAGCTGTGAATGTCTGTATTATGCAGGAGGAGTCCAGAATCATATTGTTCAAAACATGAGACAATAGTTGGGTATAAGAAAGAAAAGATTGTGCTCAGTCACACAAGCACTAAATCTCACCACTTTATTAGCTATGCTAAGAGCTTTTCGTGGTGTCATGAGTTTAGAAAAGAGTTGTCTAATGGAAAAGACTCAGAAGAAAACATAGGATCCAAGAGTGTGAATAGATCTGAAAACGGCAAGAGAAATTCATGCAAAGTAAATCCCACTGGTGGCTCTGAAATCCAGTAGTTCAGATGCAGCCACCAGTGCTAGAAATCCTAAATCCAGGAGTTTGAGACACTGGAGAGTATACTGGAGAAGGGATCCCTTCATTCTTCCCTTTTTCTTTTACTCTTCCACTAAGCACTCTGTGCTGCCTGTTAGAGGCAGGAGGTAGGTCACAGAGCTAGGTGGGACACAGAGCCTTCTCCTGAGCGTGTTGTGGCTCTGCTGCAGCTCCTCAATAGCACTGGGGCAGTGTGTTCATACCCGAGGTGGCCAGGTACAAGCACACCCAACACATCCAGCCTGGGCTGAGCTCTGTTCTCAGCCTTGGCACCAGAGCCTGGTGATCCCACAGCCACGGGTGTATCTTTATAAAGGATGAGGTGGAGAGTTAAAGCAATGTTGCCATCTAGTGATACCACATGCAATGCCCTCTTGGGTTACTATTAAAATATGCTATTAGTTACAGCTTGAATTTTAAAGATAAAAGCAAGGGGTCATTTGCAGGGAGAGGAAAGGCATTTTGTAAGAGCAGTGGCTAGAGTTGGAAGGTCTGGATGAGCTTATGGGGATACAAGACCCTCATGTTTCCAGAAGAAAGGCTGGGGTGAATAAGTGCTTGTTTACTCTCTTCAACTCTGTCAGCCTAGTAAAAGATACCATCCCTCTTCACAGTTCTTGCTTCAGCCAATATAGGTACAAAGAAAATTCTGTGTTAGAGGTTAGGGCAACACTGCTATCTAATTATAAACAACTTCTGAGGAGACAACAATGTTTGAAAGTCATTAAAATGCAGGAACAGTGTGTAACTCCTGGGGCTGAGGGAACCAGAAGAGTTACAGAGTGAGAAGATACCAAGACAGGAGAAACCAGAGGAGTTGTCTTCTCACAGCAGAGTTGGACAGAAGCTTCTCAAGCTGCTGGGAGATGAGTTTGTCTTGACAGAAACTGGCCAGTAATTATGTGCAAATGAACTCTGCTTGACAGCTAAGTGTAGATCCAGAGAGCCACAATCTGATTTCTTGATTATGCATTTCTAATATTTCTTAAGTGAGTCTACTCTTACAAGGATTTCCTGTAAAACAGAAGGCTCTTGGATTTCTGTCCCATTCTAGAAACAAGCCATGTTTTAAAGGGAATTGTATTTCTGTTTATAATTTATGGGATGAATAATTATTTTATTGTGCAACTAAGGTTATTGCATCCTGTACAATGTATGGCTTTGCAAAGCTTTCACTGGTAGAGATTTTCAAGGCAAAGCACAGCGCTGCCTTCTCGGGTAGAGTTCCTCTTGGGGCTTGTGACAGAGCTGTGGAGGAAGAGATACTTTTCTAAATCGAAGAGACTTTCTGCATTCTGGAGACTTTTTAGATGCTCTTTTACGTGGCATGGCAAAAGTGGGAGAAGCACTATGGGAATAACAAATGGAGGAGAAGGGTCTCCCTCAAAAAACCTTGTGCAGTGAGAAATTTTAGAGGGACAGCAAAGATGTCTTTTATTTAGAGGACTTTTCTGCAGACTATCCCAGACTGTGCTCTAACCATTTGATTCTTGACTGTCCAGGAGCAGCTTAACCTTTAACTGAGTATCCACTTGTATATGACATATTTTGTAGACCAGACCCTTATTGTATAGGAAATTGCATGGTTTTGCTCACTTATGACACTTGCTTATAGGAGGGAAAACGATGGTTTGTATGTGGCAATGAATTACAGAGGCTGAAGGCCTCACACAATGTTTTAAACTATTTAGGTTCCTCCTTGAGGACAGAATGCTTAGCTGCTGTAAAGATCTTCATATAGTTTTTGGTGATAATTTAGAAACCTCGAGGCTTTCCAATACCCCTTGCAAAGCTGAAAGATTATTCTTTTAAAAGGGATATTTTCCATTAGAATGCTTCTGAATAAGTTTCCCTGTTCTCTACCATTGCACAGGCCTATGGAGCAATGTCTTTTCATACAACCTGTTGGATGCCTGGCATTCGTCAGATCCTACACAAAGGCGCTCACTGAGGTGCACCCAACACAGCACTGTTGATATTGGTTAGTTATGTTTCTGTTTCTGTTTTACCTGTTGCCTCATAAATCCAGAGGCTTCATGTTGTCAGCTGTATCTAACTAGGTTTCCTCTCTGAATTTATCCATAGCAGTATTATTTCCATTAATCTCTCTTAGACTGAATTTACACAAATATAAAACTACTAAAGGCTTTAAACAGGTTGTCTTTGCCCAGGGCCCTTTGCTGAACCTCCATGTTGTAACAAACACCTCAGTGCTGTGTTCTCTATCTGCCTCAACAGCTGGTGCTTTTCATACATTGTATTGAAGACTTCAATTACATGCAATTTCATTTCAATTTTCTTTGATCTTGTTGTAAATCTATGTTTTTCTAAGAGGCCTTGGCTGTCCTACCTGTGTTCAAAGGCAATTAGTGAGTTTGGTTTATGGGTTTCTATCACTTTCTCCATGGAAGTATTGCAAAGCCTTAAGCTAAATATATCAATAAATGCATGTGATAGAAAGTCATTGGCTCTCTTCCCAATCTCATGAGGTACTGTCTAGCACAACCCTGTTTCTCTGATTTTTTTCTTTCTTTTTTATTTATTTATTTCTTTTTTTTTTTTTTTTGCAAAACAAAATTTATTAATTTTGAAAGGAACAGGTCCAGATTCTGAACCTACCCTAACCTTCACACAGGGAATCGATCTGTGAATTCTACCAAAAAAATGGATCACTTTTTCTAGTTTTAGCAAGTTTGTTGGCACTTTGTTTCTCATGGAATAGACTTTACTCAAGATGGATTTACTTCTTATTCCTATTTTGACATTGATTTATTTGTATGTTGCAATGTCTTATTAGGATCTTCTTTTCCCTACCTAATATGAAATGCCTTCTGTTATATTAAATATTGAAAAGAACTGTATCAAAACAACAGTTTATTCACCTCCTCTATCTTTCAGGAGAAGAGCCTTCTCCATCAGACAGGACACATGAGTTGGAGACTTACTTGGTCACCCCTGAATGTGGCATCATGGGCATCATTCGGCAGATCCTGACAGAGAGAGTGATGGTTTCAAAGTTCTACAACTTCCTGAAGGGGTTCCAGCTGCACAATGAATACCTTCAGAGCAAAAACTTCTGTATATGGAAAGGTTAACATCCTTGAATATCATTTTTTACCTTCTTAGATGATTGGTGTTTTCATCAGTGAAGAGAAGGCAGACAATGAACATTTGGAAATGAATATTTCAAGATAACTATTTAAATTTCATGCAGTCAAATCAACTTCAGGAATTTACTTGACTCCAGGGAAAGAAAATTACTGCTCATCTGAGGTGGAAGTATAGCAATATGAGAAGTGAAAGAACTCTCTTTTTACATTGAACAGGTCTTTCTTTTATATGTGAAGGCTGAACATTTGTAGTGTGTCTGGGTCTTTTGGAAAAAGTAAATGTAGTGGAGAGCCAAGAGGCATTTTTCCCAAATTTTCCTTATTAGTCAAACAACAGATGTATTGTTTCTTCATTTAATCACTCATCATAACAAATATTTCCTTTTAGACACTGTACTAGAGCATTTCCCCAACCAGCTGACAGAAGCAGCAGAGTTCATGTGCCTGGCAGACACGGCGGGATACATCGACATCAGCTATCCACCACTCATGAGGCCAGAGAGGAAAGTGGATGTTGTCCTGCACTTAAACTATTCTTCTGGATCACAGACCTTGGTGTGAAAAATGCTCTCTTTTCTTTGATAAACAACTGCTGCCTTTTAGCCCTCCTTAACTCCTAAAGATTCAGAATAATTTATGTAGAATAAACTGATTCTGGGAGAAAAGGATCCTTGGTCTACAGCTCCCTCTGCAGATGCTTACGTCTTGCAAGTGATGCTGGTAAATCCCCCAAGAACAGAAGTAATATCAGATTTCTAAATATTTTGTATTAACTAACTTTCTAATAGCTAAATGTTATCTCCTAGACTTGTGTGCTCCTGTGATCTTCATTTGGCTATCTAGATTACACTCACATGGAGTGTTTATCTGGTACTAGTTACCACCACTGATGAACTCATTACAGTTGTGTTGTGATGTTCATATAAAGTTATCCACATGCAGTATAATTAGAAATATTTTTTCCAGTTGTCTTTAGAACAATAACTGGATTTTTTTGTTGTTGTTCAAAATTGTGGAAAAGAATTGTCCTTTGACAATATTTGCTCGTTCAAATATCCTGTAATAACCTGGTCTATTCCTTTTACTAGATATGGATAAGACAGAAATGCTTGAGGACTAAAATTTTCATAAAACCAAACACACTCAGGAAGCAAAATCCTACTTTCAAAAATTGCTAACACACCTGCAAGATTAATGTTTCAGTTAAGATGATATTTGCTCCCAGATCACTTACATCACTTTTCAAAACCATCCTAAGGCATCTAAGACAGAGGCTTTTAAATAGTTTATGCAGAGTAAAAAAAATTTGTAATTTTGCATTTAAAAACTGTACTATTTCAGATTCTTGTCCATTCTACTTGTTTCAGGATTTTCTCCAGCAAAAGTATCTTTTGTATCCTAAGCTGCTAGGCCACCATTCCCATAGTCATGGACATTTTACCTATCTTGTAGAGATAAAGGCTAATGAGGAGAAGAAGGTAGAACACCAATCAGGAGTGCAAGCTGGAGCCTGAGTCATGAATTGTTATGAGTACTTAACACCTCATGTAAGAGACAAGGACAGAGGAAATATTGACAGCGAACCTTGCTCCCAAAATATTTGTGAAAGTCTTTCGATGGATGCATTAGGAAAAGAGGTGGAATGTGGCAGAATTTCTGACCTTTTCTTCTTTTCTATCTGAATTCAGCCTTTGGAGGAAGCCTCCAAATACTTCCAAAAGCAGGGAATCCCATTTCCCAAAATCCACATGAGTGAAGAAGAGAAGAAAAATCTAAAGGAGTGCTACATCTTTGAAGACACAGAGAGCCCAGAGGCACCGACTGTGGTGTTTTTCCCTCTGGTGAATGACTCCTTCAGAAAATACAAAGAGCCTGGTAAGCCATGGGATGGTTCTCCCACCACCTGGCAGCCCTTTGGCTGTGGGATGGGAGACATGGTGTAGCATGGTCTCCTCTCTCCCCTGCTGTGCCTCACATGGGAGAGAAATGCAAATGCCAAGGGAGTGAGGAGTTACATCGTGCCCCACCTGGAAAGTGGGAGGTGGGACCATACCTATACCCCACTGATGATTTCTCTTTATTTGTCAGGTGTGGAGCGCAGCCGTGCTGAGATGGCGCAGGGCAATGTGGATGTTTCCACCATTTCTTCTCCCTACTGCTTAAACAGCTTTACCTACACAGGGGAGGATTTTGACAAGCTGATAGAACTGACCAGCTACAACATTCAGAACAACCAACATCTGATCCTTCAGGCTTTGAATTCAGCCATAGAGCAGAAACGACAGCACAAGAAATAAACACTCGCCTGAATTTCAGAAAAATATCTGCAAGTTTGGTGTTTTGTTTTTTTTTTTAAATTCTTCTCTGGAGAAGAATCAAAAGCTGTCTTCAAATGAGCATAATAGACTTTGGAAAGTAAAGACTTATCTCAGGCTGTGGTTCCTCTCTACCACATGATGATCCTAGACCAACCAATCAAACAAAATAATCACTAGACTCGTGCTTTATTTATGTTGGATTTCACTGCTGGTGAACTTTTTTTTTCATGTGTATAAGCAGTAAAGTGAAGGTCAGAAAACACTGGGTTTATTGAAAAGTTTTTAAATGCATGAGTCTGGGACAGCAGTACAAATTCTTTCAAAATCTGTTATACTACTGGAAATTGTATGTGAAGTGAAGACAAATGAGCTACAGATATTTAATTTATTCCAAATCTAGTACAACAGAAAGATACATGATAAATGTGGACAATTTCAAAGAACATGAAAACTGTATTTTCCTATAATGTCAGCAAGGAATTTTTGCTAGAAATTACATGCCAAGCTAAACATAAAAGATAATCTGAGACTTCATGTGAAAAATACACATATACTTCTGAATTTAAAAGTTTTATTACACCAGCAGTATTTAGTTTTTGAAAATCTCTTGCAAACTACTGTTTCAAGTCATATTGTGAGTTATGAATTATGAATTATGCACTCTTTCAGTGCAGGTATAGCTATCTAATCCATGGTTCTACTTTCCACTGAACATCCATGGTATTTAGATGATCCAGCTCAGTATCCATGTCCTGTTAATTTCAGCAGTTTTCATAATATTTCTTGTTATTATAAGATGGGATGCTGTGAGAATTAAAACATCAAAAACTAAGAGACAGATTTTGTGGTCAGAGGGCAAGCTAAGTGCTTTACACAGATATCCATGGATAATTCATGGGTAATTGCACGACTTTGTCAGCCCCTGCCTGTCTAAAAGCAACACAGAATATATGCAACTACTATAAATAGCACGAGGTAATTTTTTGAAACTGCTTATTTTTGAGATGAAAGACCAAAATAATTATTTGCTTTAGGAAGAATTTTAATAAGACAAATACTATGTAAATCAGTTTCATTACAACAAAGATACTAATCTAAAATAAAAAGATAAAATGCTTCAGTCAGTATCAGTTGCCCTTAATTACTTAAAATTTAAATAAAATGCAACAGCTTGTCTATGCTGAAGTAACGTGTATTGGCAAACACAGAGCTATGAATAATATATTATAGCAAAAATAGAAAATTAATTTTTAATTCAAAATGAAATACGGACTTTTAAATGGCTGAAAAACTCCCATCCTTGTTGCTGTCATGATCCATCTCTCTTCCTTCAATCATTCCTTTATGCCTTGTCTTCCTCTATCTTTTGCTGTCTTTAGTCTGCCATACTCACCTCAGATGACCTCAGCCCCCTTAGGGGTGCTGTGTCCTTACCCCAGCTGCTTTTCCAGGCTCTCACACCTTCATCAGTTTGCAGCCTGGGTTCAAACCTCTGGTGTGCTGAAATGGCTGTTTACTTGTTGGTGCTCATCAAGGGCTCCCCTCTTTGTGATCTCTGTTGCTGAGTCATCTGGTCCCTCTTGGCATTGCCTCTCCTCTGTCCCAGCTCTATTTCCCTCCCAGGCTTCCCTGGTTATCATTATGACAACCCCATTTGGTGTGACACATGTGTTTGCTACTTCTCCCAACTGCCCATCTTACAGCTGAGGTTTCGGGCACCTTCAAGACCTGCAAATGAAGCTCCTACCCCTGCCATCCAAGTCTTTGATGACACCAAATTTCAAGAAGCCTGCTTCTCTCTTCTCATTCCTGCCTTTAACTATACCCCTTTGCTTCCCTTGATGTTCTCTGCTGGTTTAACAGTGGGAAGCCCCATTTGCTCTCAATGTACCACTGAGGTGTTCTCTGCTTCACCTGCCAGGGTGTTTGTTCCACCTCCCAGCAGAGCACCTGTAGAAGATCCTTGTCATCTGTCCTTGCAGGCCAGCAGGGAGGTTTTTTGTGGCTTTGTCTGCTGGCATTGTTTCGTTCTGGTTCAGCACTTAATGGATTATGTTTCCTATGCTCTGACTCTGGGCTGCACTGAAGAATTACAAGAATGTAGGTAACAGCTGCAGATGCGGGCATTTAAAAGTGCCTTTTGGTTTTGCAGGTTGGGAGTGTCCCTTTTTACAGGAAAGAGGAGTGACTTCATGGAATTATCCCTTTGAGGAAGAAAACTAGGGGAGAGAAGCACTGCAAAAATCTAGGCCCATGCTGTATCATGGTGTTAATACCAGCAGGAGTTAACTTGATTTTTCCTGAATGTTTTAATAGATAGAGCTCTTGGTATATGTGGTAATAGGAGCTACAAACACTAACATGCTGACCTCCTTAGTTGTAATTAATATGTTTTGATGTTTTGAATCTTTTCTGTGTCTGTCTTTTCCTTCTTACCTATTCATTATCTATAGTAAGTGAAGGGATTAGCATGCAATTGCAGCTGTGCCCCAGCCCTTCCGATTATCACAAAGGTGCATGAAGAACCGGGCAGCTCAGTGAGGTGACTCAGACCACAGGAACCTAAGGAAAGCAGCAGTGGGATTCTTTAACTCCTCACAAGGCACGTGAGAACTTGGGCAGTCCTACTGGGTGAGTGCCACTGAAAAAAACAGCAGCAAATGTGATGGTTGGCAGCAGAATTTTGTGCTGTTCTGTAGTGCAAGGAGTGATCAAACAAGAGATTATTGCAAACATTCTGAGTGAAGTGAGCTAGTCATCCGTGAGAGTCCAGGTTGCACCATGCGAGTGATGGGAAATGTGTTTGCCACAGCAGATACAGGAGAATGTGGGTGGTAGAACAAGACTCCTGTCTTAGAAACTCTGTACTAAAACCAGCTCACATGTAAAGCTCTGCTGTGTATGTGCAATATCCCACTGTCTTACTAGAGTGATAACAGTGCAGAGGAGGCCATCAGGGCCTTATTTCCTCATGCCCTGGTCATGGTATGCTGGTCAACAGTTAAAATGGCTGAGAGCTCTGTGTCATTCATGCCATTGAAGCTTTGTACCTTTGAATTCCTCCTGAAAATCTCTCCCTTCTAGGGCTCCTGCTGAAGCCCAGCACTCCTGCAGTGATCATAAAGTACTTCTCCAGCCCTCCTCCCACACCTCCAGCTCATGATATCAAAACTCTGGGATGTGACATCTTGTCATGTCTCATGTTTTTTCCTCCTTGTGCCCTGAGGTCTCCTTTGCACTCCCTCCAACCCACTGTCGTTTATGTCCTTTTCTTCACACAGCTGGACATCTCATCCAGATGTCACAGCCTGATCTCAGCTGCCCTAATGCTTGTAGCATTCATGCTTGTTCCAAATATGACCAAACATCCATCATTCAAACCTGAAGCTTCTGGAGGAACAATTCAAGTACAGAGGAGATATGAGACAAAAGGGAAAGATTAAGAATGATTAAGTGAGATTAAGATGGTATAAAATGTGAGGAGGGAGAAAGGATAGAAGAAAAAACAAACTATAATATTTGAGAAAAAGTGAAAAATGGCATTTTAGCTATGAGGTATTGAGATGGACAAAGAAAGAAAAGTTACTTTGAAATCCAAGAAGCCAATTGTAAAGAAAATATGGCAGGGAATGGAAAAAGGAAAAGAGGAAATCAGGAACAAAAGGTGGGGGACACAAACATTTAAAACAGAGATAAAGCTATATCACTCCTCTGTTTTTTTCAAAGCAGTCTTAATAGGCTGGTCCTTTCAAAAGAAATGCATCTAAAAATCTCTAATCTAGAAAATTTCATGGCACTAAATCTTACTGCTGAGGTTCTGACCATGGTTCTGATCATCTGGGCTTACCTGATATACACATTGTGAGTACTTCCTAGCTCCCAGCTCTCTCTTCTCTTTTTTCTGCCCTTAAACACTGGGAAAAGATGGCTCCTTGGTCCCTAGCAGTCTAACTTTTCCTGCCAACTACTGCTTATTGCAGCCTTCTCTATCTCTGCTAATAATCTGTTTGCTCCCTTCCTATTTCCTTTCTTCTGCTGAGGAAATGGAGCATCCTTAACGACTGATAACTATCAGGTAAGGAGCTGCAAGTTTCCACATATATTAATATGTACTTTTAAATCTTGAGCAAGTTGTTTCTTCAATTTTGCAATTTCTGCTTTTCAGCTGGATGACACCCAGCCTTAAAAGCAACTCATGCTCCAAATTCCTCCTTGAGCTGCATTTCTTTTAACTTACTATCTACTTTGTAAATACAGGATATAACGAGGTTTTGACATTTAACATGACATTTAGATGATATGATAGCCTAGAATTTGTTGAAGATTAAATGCCTTGGTCCCACATACAGAAAATAATTCAGAAAATCCTTCACAGATGTTTAACAAACACCTTTTCTAGTCACTCAATCTCTAGTCCATGATCTCTGCTGGTGCAAGAATTGATGGCTTGTAACCCACTGCTGGGTTTGGGCATGAGGAGGAAGAACTGTGCTGTCATATTGCACTTGTGCTGGTTTTCAGCTCATGGGATATGATAAACTTGCATGTAGTCTGCAGAAATGTGGGGAATGAACAGTGATTCAAAAAGCTTTGGAAACTGCTCTTGTAGAACTGTAGTCCTGAGAAACTTTTTCCAAGTACAGAAAAACATCCCAAAGTGAGAGAACTCCAGGCACAGAGGACTTCCTCACTCTACAGGTAACCACTGAGGACTGTACATTTGTAACATGCATAAAATCTGAGAGCAATAAAACAGAGTATAAATTTACACTTCAATTAGGCAGCTCTAAGACTGGTATGGTAAGTTCTGGGCTTCATCTAGCATCTGTATCTGTAACATGAAAGAAATGTGTACATCCATTAACTGTGAGTGCAGTGATGTACAAAGTCATTAATGATGCCTCTCTACTGGAAAAGAATACCTCTCACTATCAGAGGTTTGTTCTAGTTATATGCTGAGGCATACAAATGCTGATGCATCTATACAATGATATAAAGTGCCATACTTTTCTCACTATGATCTTAACAAGAATACATTCTAGTACCTTTAAACTTTTTGGTTTAAAATTTATTTCCCAGAAGATTCATTTTTACTTGTTTCAGGGGTAAGATAACAAACAGCAGTAATGCCCTGTCTCCTGTGAGTTTTCTTTCCTGCTCCAAATCTCCTTCCTTCACTAACTGCAGAAGTGATGGCCTAAGACACCACTCCTCTCCTGCAGGGAGAGGACATAGCTGAGCCAGAGCTCCCATCTGACTGCTCTCCAGAGCAGTTTTTTTGTATAGAAGTATTTGTATGTCTGAGAGTCGTGTGGTGATCACAGCCAGTCCTGGTTGTGCTTCCACCATGTTAGAATAAACTCAGGCTCATTTTGCCTGGCCTGTTCAAGGCTAGGCAAGCATATATTGTTACAAGGCATTTAGGAGGACACTGGCTGTCAGTGATTTTGGTCCAGTCCAAGACTCTGATTAAAAGGAATAACAAAGCTACATTTGAATTTGTTGAAAATGTTGTAATGTAGCTCCATTTTTCCACAGCTTGTCTCTGCAGTCAGATGCAAGACAGGTTCCTTTGCCAAGTGAGTGATGCTTCTGCAGACTGCGTTGTGGGATGAGAAAGAAACCTAAGCAGCTGAGGAAGTACAAGGCTTTGTTGGTTTTGGCACATTCTGTGTGATAAACAGATAAGACTGTGGTATCACTATGCTAAAGGAGTAGTGTGCAATTTGCTGCCAGGGCAACTACATTTAGATCTTTGAAACAGGTGGGTTATTTTCCTTCATCTATCCTTAAATTACTGAAATATGTAATGTAAAGAAATAAAATATTTCCACTTGAAGCATCTGCTTTTCATTCTCCAAGTTGAAACCATCCAGCTTTGTACATTCAGATTTTACATGAGAGGGCACTAGTTCAGTTGTTAATGAGAACCTTGCTGTTTTCTTTCTTTATGTTGTTCCCTCTGGAGTGACTCAGATGGGAGCAGAGTACCTTGATTTATCTGAAGGCTGTACAAATCATTATAGATAACCAAGTGTGCCTGTAAAGGGGAATTCACAATTCACTCTGCAGACATGGAAGTCTGTACACAGAACCCATCTTTCTTCTCCACAGGCTTCCTTGAGGACAGAGAATCTCAGCTTTTTTTAAGGTCCACCAACTTTAAAGGGATTTCTATCACTTATCATCAGTTATGCTAATGGTTCTCTGAACTAGCCAGCCTTGGGAAAGTTGTTCTGCTCTAATGACAAGTATTCTGGTATTTTTAGTATCCCATGACAAGTTTTCCAAGGTCACCCAGGTCTTCTTTTCTGACCAAATTAAAAAAACAAAAACAAAACAACAAACAAAATAAAACCAAACCCCCCCAAATGATTGTAGTTTTGTAAATTAAGCTGCAAAAGGAGTTCTCCAGGATGTAGCTCAGAGTGTCCATGACCTGAGGCCCAAAGATGCTCTTTTACTTCCAGTGTGGGCAGAGCTACTTTTCATGCTGGGAATGCGGATGTCATGACACAGCTTACTGCTACTGGAGCTTCTAGTTTGTTATTAATTTGTTTTTCTGTGTTTGAAGATGGTAATTTCCATTGGGTAAGCCTGAAGATGTTCATCTGCTCTTTTGTTCATGCTCTTTGATTGAACAAATCTCTGTAGAATAAAAGTGATAAAACTTAACCACTGGACACTCTATTCCATTCATCTTGACAGGAGTTTTCCACAGTTGTCATTTAATGTTCAACTGCCTTTCTCTGGAAAATGTATAAAAGCATAACTCTTACCTGCTTTGCACAGCTATTACATATTTCCTTGTGCCTTTTTTGCTGTATTTAAGCAAAATATGTATTTTAAGCAAAAAATGTATTTTATACTACTGGGTGCAGCAGTAGTCCTGGGTTATGCCTGGAGCCATAGGCATTGACTTCAAGACCTCTGCTACCCCCTGCAAGCATTGCCCTCCTCCTGCCCTGCTGTCCTATCCCACTCAGGTGTCATATCCCAGCCTGTCAGTCACCTCCTCTGCTTACAGCTCACCTGCAAAGGAAGCCCTGCCCTGTACCCACAGCATGGCCTCTCTCCCCTGGGAAGAAGGAATGGGAGCAGCCCAGGAGGAGCTGGGAGCTGCATGCCCAGGCAGTGATCTGTCAGGCACTGGGGATGGCCATCTCCAGGGGTTACTCTGCAGGCACTGAGCTCAGGTGCCCCTGCCCATGGGGAGACACTGGCCAAAGGGCACAGGGCTGTGCCAGCCCTTCAGGCTGTGCCAGCATGCAGGTTATGTGGATGCACAGGCCTTTTTCAGGGTACAGATTCCCCCAGACAGGAGCTGTCCCTGCTCAGGGCAGGGAAGAAGTGGGTTTGAAGGAGCAGCCCTCGGTGGCAGCACCCTCCATGCAGGGACTCTGCACACACAGAAAAGGGTGGCAGCAGGGCAGGACCCGTGGGGCAGGCGCAGGCTGGGAGAGGTTCCCAGCCAGAGGAAGGTGCCACATTCCTTTGGCTGCGGTGCTTGGGCTGGAAGGTGCTTCCCTGGAGCAGTCTATCCTTGGTACTCCACTGCCTTGCAGTGGGAGGGGAATCCTTTACTTAGAGAGAAGAGATGGGTGGGGCCTCAGGTAATTTTATAAAATAACAAGTCGTTGACTCCCACAGGAGTACATCCTGCAAACATGTCTTGGGAAGTGCTGCCAGTGGAGGTACCAGGGGTAGATACTGAAAACATGTCTCTAGAGCTGCTGCCCACAGAGGTGCCAGCAGTAAGTCCTGAAAGCATGTCTCTAGAACCGCTGCCCACGGACGTGCCAGGAGGAGAGCCTGAAAATATATCTGTCGAATTGCTGCCCGTGGAGGTGCCAGGAGCAGATCCTGAAAACACATCTAAAGGATTTGTACCCACAGAGGTGCCAGGACTGTATCCTGAAAACCTGTCTAAAGGATTCCTGCCCATGGAGGTGAAAGGAGTAGATCCTGGAAACATGTCTAAAGGATTCCTGCCCATGGAGGTGAAAGGAGTAGATCCTGGAAACATGTCTAAAGGATTCCTGCCCATGGAGGTGAAAGGAGTAGATCCTGGAAACATGTCTAAAGGATTCCTGCCCATGGAGGTGAAAGGAGTAGATCCTGGAAACATGTCTAAAGGATTCCTGCCCATGGAGGTGAAAGGAGTAGATCCTGGAAACATGTCTAAAGGATTCCTGCCCATGGAGGTGAAAGGAGTAGATCCTGGAAACATGTCTAAAGGATTCCTGCCCATGGAGGTGAAAGGAGTAGATCCTGGAAACATGTCTAAAGGATTCCTGCCCATGGAGGTGAAAGGAGTAGATCCTGGAAGCATGTCTAAAGGATTCCTGCCCATGGAGGAACCAGAAGCACTCTATTACATGAATACAGGGAAGACCATGGTACCATCAAATGCACTAGAGGTAAGAAAGCAGCTTTAAAGTTTCACTTAAGGTCCTCTGCACTTGACAGAAAACAAAATCCTGCTTTGTCAATGTGTTTGTATTCAAGCTAGTGTGCAAATTTGATGTCTGATGGGACTATACAGCAGTTCCTCTGCCTGAAGGAGTTTAAGGTAAAATTTTCTCTTCATGGCTGTCAGTGGAAAAAGTCCTTCTGAATCCACTGGAGCCAAAGATCTCATCTTCATAGACAAAATGAAAGAAGTCAGAGTAATATAGGGACAGCAAAAGATAAGAAAGGGGAAAAAATGAACAGGGAGAGAAACTTTCTTCAGGGGACTGAATTGTCAGCCTTTTTTCTTCTGCAATTAAATGCTACTTTTACTAAAAATTTTGTGTTTGTGTATAAATAGCAAGATTTTGACATGTATAATAATGTGTCAAACCCATTTTTTTGTTATTGAAAATGGGATAAGGACAGGATAGAGACCAGGAATAGAGAATTTAATTTCACGTACACATTCTCTTTTTTGGCTCTGAATTTTTTCATTTTGCTTTGCATTCTTTGCATTGTTTCAAGATTGGCATTTAGTTCTAACTGTAGTACATTATGCGTTGTTCTGTGTGCTCCCTGACTGGATGAAGGCACATCACTTCAGGAAGTGCTTTGGAATTACAAACAGAATATTTTCAACATTTTTTGTAGAAAATGTCCTTTAATTGTGCCCTACGAAGTGCTTCAAAAGGGGCCACCCTACATTGTAGAACTATTTTGGAACTTCTCTTTCCTGAAAAAGATTGAAACATTAAATTTAAAATTTTGCAATTGCAGTGTTTCACATTCTGTGTTCAAGCTCACAGAAGATATTCTGGGGTATTTTAAATTGAAGTTTAATATTGCTAAGAGCAGGAGCAGATTGCTGAAAGATCACATTCAAAACAAAAAGCAAACCTTTTCCACTGGATAAATGTAGAGATACCTTGTAGGTATCTTAGAGCTGTGATGGTCTTCCTTCATTTTCTCATTGAAAGGGTCCCCCTGACATGGGTTTTGTGCCAGTGTGCACCAGAACATGTGATGGTTTGTTCATTAATCTGAGTGCGGTAACACAGCTGGGTGTAACCAACAGCCCTTCTAATCGAGGTTTCATCATAAATTATTGCAAGTAGAAGTTATCTATCTATCCTGATAATGCTGCTGCTGTTGTTTTAACATTATCATTTATTGTTTCTTTCTTCCTTTCTTCAGGATGGAAACTCAGGCCTCGGTTCCTTGGGAGATGGTGAATGGCAAAGAAGGAGAGATGATGGTACTGGGTCAGACCAAGGGGATTTCAAGGTACTAAGAACAAGAGAATTTAAAATCAAAGAATGCTAGGGGTTTTGTTTTTCTCAAAAGGGGAGAAGGCTCGGGTAGATAAAGAATGATGACAGCAGCTTGAGTGTTACAAGGGAAATACCCCTAAATCTATTTCTTAAATAATTTTTTTCCTCTTATGCTTATGATTTTCACAGAGCATAGAGTGGTTTGGGTTGGAAGGCACCTTTAAAGGGCATCTTGTTCTAAATTCCTGCAATGAGCAGAGACACCTTCAGGTAGACCAGGTGGCTCAGTTTCCATAATTGCTTGCTTTATTCCTCTGTTACATTTTATCTGGAACAGGCTGAATATTTAGTATTTTAATGTCTCATTTACTTGTAAAATAAATCCACTGGTGAGGTTTCTGTTCCACAATACTTTTTGTAACTGAAAGAGCCAAACAGTGAGACTTGCTCTACTGCAATGGCTTTGGTAGCATGATCTCCATCGTTGCAATTTATGAAGGAGTTCTGGATTATTGAACCCTGATCTTTAACGACTTCTGTACTCCATCAGGAAAGAAACTGTTGTGGGATTCTGTTAAAGGAGTGATGCTTGAATGTGCTGGGGCTATTTCTTGTGCATGAGTGTCAGTCAAAGGATTTTTTTATTAGAAATTACTGGTTTTGATGGGAGTTTTCATTTGCTACTGTGCAGTGAGTCTGGGCATTATTTCCTATCTGTCAATGGAGAAGTTTAAGAGTGATTCACGTAACAATTTTGTGCCATGAAGTGCCTGCTTATGAGGTAGATAATTCAGTGAAAAATTGTGCTGTAGAACATGCAGACAAGTTCTACTGAGTCAAAATGAACCTGAAAAGGAGCTTCATCTGAAAGCTGGAATCATACTGTGAACAGGCAGACAGGTGAGCTTTGTGATAAACTGCTTACCAGGTAGTTTTCCTGCAATTTGGGTGCTCACAAATTTAAACAAATTCTTATTCATATTCACAGTATTTTTTGTTTTTTCATATATGCTCTTCAAAATTTAGCTATTGTGTTTTCCCAGTATTAGAATTATTACTATTAAAGAAATTGGTGGTGTTAAAAGATTATACTGTATTTTCACAGGATATATTATATAAGTCTAGGGTCTTTGTAGCATTTCATCTTGCAAATATTTAGGTTACAACGTCTGGTATCTCCAGCCTGGGAGGTACTAAAATTCTGGACCATGTCTAGGATGAACAATTCTGTAGATAGTAAAAACAGGTGGCAAAAATTATTTGTTTTGGTATAATATCTGTTCCTTACAAGGGGTCAAGAACTTAAAAGCATGGTGGGAGAAAGAAAAAAGATTTGAGCTCCTGAGTTATAATTACTTATGATAATTATACATATGACAAGTAACTTCTTGTCTCCATTTCTTAATCCCACACAGTGATGTGTTTGTTTTTCCATTGTGTGCTCAGGATATAGACTTAGATCAAAGACATTTAAGGGTCATGAAATTTCAAGGGGACAGATATGACAGTCGTGGACCAAAAGAATCATCTGATATATCCATAACATTCTTCTAGACAGCTATATTGGTCCTGTGTCATACTAAAGGATTATTTTTTACATTGTAAAATTACAGAATTCGTGACAATGCAGTGGTGATGGACTGAGTTGGTTTTGCATATGGTTACAGAGTCACTGTTTTCGTCTGGGTACAGAATTCCACACTCCATCCTATGCACTTGCATGATCATTATTCAGCTACATCAACAATCATATGCTCATGTAAAGGATGCATATACATTTTTCTTTTCTCCTAATTTTTTTCTCAAATATTAATTTTTCATCACTGAAACTACCAGAAGACTTAAATATGAGAGTCTCTGCCTGCTCAGGGGGATTGTCTTTTATAAACCTGTGACAACATTTGTCAGCAACTGCATGTGTCTTTACACCAACATGCTGATTTTTATCTGCATTAAGAAATCTGTATTATTGGGCCTTGGCTGGTACTTAGACCCATGTTAAAGTAACAGGCAGAGCCAGCTGTGGTATTTCAGACATCAGCGTTTATACCAAAATATTTGAGGATTGCAGCAGGTCTCGTATAATAATGCATGTGAGGGAAGGGGAGGGGATCAATTGGATGCATAGCTCTAAATTCACCATGAGCCATGTTTTAATAAGGCTAAGATGCATCACATCTCAGGTCAAGTCATACGTCATTTCCCTGCCACACATGGGCTCCTTGTTCTTTCAGGGTTTGTGCAGCTGGGACAGCTGCAGCCCCTAAACAGAAGAGGGACAGGCTAAGCTCTCACCCTTGTGCAAAGAAGGAGCTCTGGTTTCTGCTGGGTTTTGGAAGTTGGAAGCAGCTCTGGAGATCATGGGAAGAGTGGGAAGCTGCCACACTGTAGAGCAAGAGTAGGAGCAAGTTGTGACATCTGCTTCTGGTGCAGGTTGGGCTCAGTAATGTGGACAGGAGCTGAGGCAGGCAGGAGCACTGGGTCTCCACTGACACCAGGCTCCTTGGCATGGGCTCCTTGACTCCCACAGGGGCCAGAGCCTGCTGTCAGGAACAGCTCCAGCCCCAGGCTCAGCAGCAACTGGAAAGGCAGGAGTGAACAACTCCTGAGCCACCCTGAGCCCCGCAGTGCTTGCAGCAGCATGGCTCCAGCAGCAGCTCTGCTCAGCTGCAGAAGCTGGTCTGAGCCCAGGTGCCTCCTCTGCCACCCTGTGTGTTCATATGGGGTTGCCTAAAATACAGACTGCTAAAATTACACCTTCCAGCACACCTCCCACTTCAAAAATGAACCTCAGAGAATCATATGAGGCCACTTCCCATCAGCTCAAAACTTTGAAATATGGTTTGTCTAATCCATATCTGACATCAAAAATGCAGAACATCTGTACTTGAGATAGACCTATAAATGTCTTTGAGAACTGGTAGTCAGAAAGAGAGACTTTCAGAGTGTGATGCATGTCCTGTAGTAATGTCTACCTTAGGATGAGAATCCAGAAATGTTCAACAGCTGGTAGATGTAAACACTAATTTTAGAGCTATCTGGAATTAGGTATAAAGAGTCTCAACCCTCAGATGGTTCATGCTCAGCCTAGTTTCCTTCTGTCATATTTGTTCTACTTAGGGAGGGCAGAGCACTATAAAAGGGCACTGGGTTTTTTTAATGGATGGACTACCCTATTGCTCTGGATACAGTTTTATGTATGGAGATGATTTTGAACATGCAGTTGAACAGCTCAAATTTTCAAATAGACCTATTTTTCGAAATCTGAGGAAGTCTGATTGTTAAACATCTGCAAACACTAAAAGGTGAAGGTAATGTTAACAGTACTGAAAGGGCTATGCAACTAGCCTGAGTTATCAATCAAATAAAACATCTCTGCAGATTTACATAATAAGTAATAGAAATAATAAATAATGCTTTTATTTATTAATTATACATCTCTGCATTTATGGGATTATTGTGCAGTGAGAGTATCTATCTTGTGTTGATCAGTATTTGAAGTTTTGTTTTTTGGAAATGTCTTTCAAACACAGTATAATGTGCATAGTCTCATTCCTCAAAAGTTTTCTGAGTCCCATGATGGATATATGTATGAGGAGGCAATCATCTGAAGGATACAATTCTTGTGAACCTGTCATGTTCCTGTGGATGTGGAAAAATTTCCCCTGCTGGAACCAGGGTTACTGTTGCTGTATGCCTGAAAGGGACTTCTCCATCTGAGTGTGGGCATTTTTAATTCGTTGATATCCAGCCAAGATTTCTGCTACTCCTGGTGAAAAGGTGGTCTGATTAGAAGAAGAAGAAATGTTACTAATAAAGCCCATGAGGCACACAGGTTGTGAAAAGTCACTGCTGTGGCAGCAGCATGAACATGCACAGCCCCCTAGCCCTCAGCTGAGGTGCCCTCCCCAGCCTGGAGGAGGTGAAGGAAGGAAGCAATTAGAGCATCTTTTCCATCGTGGAGTCTGATTTTGTCAAGAACGAGGAAGAACTTCAGAGAGGTGGCCAATAGCAGCAGGTCTGGGCAGCCTGCCACAGGGGATCCCAGCACATCCCACAGCATCCCACGGCTGTGGCAAGCTGGGGCAGGGATTGGTGAGTGATGTTCACAGCCTGGAGCATCCTGACTGCAACTGTGAAACACTCACACACACTCTTTAAGGAGACCTGACTCTCAGACAGCTCGAGATAGACTTTGACATAACACCAGCTCTAGATGCACCATCAGCAGGGAATGATTTGGTCCCTGGCTACCATCTAGTTAAATTAGCACTTGGAGATGAAGAAAGGAGTGCCCTGCAACATCCTGGGAGTGATTTCATCTCAGCAGAATGCTTCTCCGGGCCAGGAATGCAGGAATACCTTAGACAAGGCAAGGAAGCTCTCTCTGCCAGGAAAGGCTGCTGAGTTAGTAATGACATAGAAACACATGGAGGAATTATTACTAGGTGATTGCAGGAAAAATGTGTGGATAGAGAGGAAGTGTTTTTCCATGGGTTACATAGATGACACGCTTTTTCCAGGTTGATGTGTAGAAATGGCTTTTTCAACCATTGTAGAAGTAAATTGATTGTGCTAAAGGTATTTTTAAATCTTGTCTGATCTTTGCAGGATGGTTTGTGGAATAGTGTGCAGTGCAGTTGCACTGAAATGGGTAATGGTACCAGCACACTGTGGCACATGGTTTTCTTTGCTTCCTCATCACAGTTTTGTAGCCAGCATGACAAAGACCACCTACTCATGAGACCAGGTGGAAGACATTCCACATTTCATGTAGAAAAGCAGCAGCTGAGTATCTGGTTGGAGGATTGATTATCCTTATTGATGATGATACAGTTTTCACACACACAAGCTGAATGTGAATTTCAGGATCTCTGCATTATTCTTCTGTTAGTTTATAACTGCTTTGGATATATGAATACCAATCTAAATACTAATTTATATCATATATAAATATCAATCTAGAAAGAGCAACAATCAAGTCTGAGAATGTGTTGCCAGCTCCTGAGGGTTCAAGAGTACATTCTCTTCTCTGGAATCAGTGTTGATGGATGACTGGTCTCTGTTTTGGGAAGGCAGCTACAATGTCCTGCTGTCTGATGGAACATCTATGCTAAATTAAGCACCTCACACTAAAACAGAAACTGAAAAGCATTCAGCCAGCACTCATTTGACTGTACTGTTTGTGGAATTGTGTGACTGGGGTAGTCTACAATAAGTGAAGGGATGAATGTTCATACTATTGATATCAAAAGCTGGAAAGATGTAGCTAGCAATGGTCCATACTGGCAGAGTCTGTTAGATGAAGAAGCCTAAAGGCTGAAGAAAGAAAGCTACTGAGAGAAAAGCAAGTTAAAAAAAAAAAAAGGTAAGGAAGTAGAGTCACCCTCTGGTCTCATGGACTCTTGCCTCATTAAGGAGTCCTGCCATTTTAGAGCTCCACAGCCACTTGTGATGTGACAGGATGCATTATACAGCTAAACTAGTGGAGTAATTTACAGCAGTGCTTCTTGAGATAGATGCATGCCACACATACTTACATCTGAGTATAAGCATGGCTTTAAAGAGGGCTGGGATAGACCTGCAGAGGCACAAATGTTCCAGGAATGCAGACAGCCTGCATCACCAGAGTGCTCATGACAGAGAAATTTCTGTTTTCAAATTCTTTCTCCTCAGCTGGGAGAAAGTGGAGATCATTCACGTGACAGAGGAATCCCTTACTTATACCAGCATAGTAACTTGGTGCCAAGTATCATACCGTGTTGCTCTTTTTTATGGGAAGCACAATAAAATCAGAAGAACACTATGAGGTCTATTCTGCATTAGATGGAACTGCTGTTTGAAAAATGTCAGTAAAACTTCATTCCCCTAGGACTTCAGAGAAAGCAGTGTACACCCTGCTCATGCACTGGCACCTCAGAGTGCTGTACTGCATGCAGCTGTGCTACACACACATGAGCACAGGCTGGGAAGCACCAAACTGAAGACAAGCTGGCAAGTCAACAATTTGCTGTGGTGGAAACCTCTTTGTATATGGAACCTCATTGCATAGCAGCAGCAGCCTTTTTTTTTTTTTTTTTTTTTTTTTAAAAGGTATCATAATAGGTGTTAAGTAAACGGAATACCAGAACCCGTCTCTCTTTTGTTTTATACATGTGTGACTGCTATTTTCTTTGTCTCTATAACTAGACCCTGGTACATCATGTTGCAGTTATCACTGTTGCTATTTAAATACATTTCTGTTGTTTAAGATGTTACTGGCATTAATTAAAATAGCAAATCCTCCTGGGAGCAGAAGAACTAGCAAGGCCTGATCACTGGGTGAATTCTGCTCTCCCTATTGTCTTTGCTACAGCCCTCAGCAGGTGCCAGGGCAGTCAGGACGACTGACACCTGGCTCCTGCTATTTCCTCAGGTAACTGGCTGGTGGCAGCTCCTCTCCCCTAGTGCAAGCACAGGTCTTGATTTCTGTAGCTTCTGTTAAGCCACTGATTTTTAATTTTTTTTTTTTCCCAGTAAAATTTCAGTAAATCCTTTCATGAATCCTGCATCTCTGAGAATTGATTTCCCCATGCCAGATAGGGAAAACCTGGCTAACATGTCAGAAAGTCATTGCATGGGAACCAGGAAGAAGGTGATCAGATGGCAGAAACCATCTAATATTCCTTAAAAATAAAAAACCCAACCAAAGTTTTCTCCTATCTAAGAATCACAAATTGCTTTGCAAATAATGAATCCATTGATTCTCACTCAAGCAATGCCACTTGTCAGAGAGCTGGCAGCACCTTGTGTAATCTCTGGAGATAAATCCTTGGGAGAATTTCCCCCATGTTTATGCAGGTCCTAAGGAACAATGAGTTTCTGCCTTCTAGGGCACATGCTGAGGTGCCTAAGCTCATTCCTAACATGTGAGTGTGGTGATCCACCTTTGCTAATTACCCAGCTGAGAAGAAGGGTAAATTAACATGGCTGTACTGTTTATAAAATCTGAACCAGTGTCTTTGCACGGGGTAGCTCTGAGGACATATCCTTGCATCAGTTGTCTGCAAATTTTGCAGCTTCTGTAAGGTTTTTTTCTCTTTTAAGAGAAAATTAAAATAGAAGGTAAATAGATTTTGTGGGTTGAATTTCATGAAGAAGCACTAAAAAAAGAAATAAAGCCATAGAATTCTTGAGATGCATATAAGAGGGGTGGAAATGGCAATGGTTTTTAAGAGCTCTGTAAAAATAATTTAACATAACATGATATGTTAGAGGAGAGAAGAGAGGATTCTAATCACATAATGGAAAAGTAATTTGTTGTGACGAAAGAGGCATATTATCTTTCCATCTGTAAATAAGACCCTTTTGCTCTGTTCTCTTGAGAAAAAAAATGGTCTAAGTGAGGTTCTTCCAGCTTCTGTCTTAACATCTATTTTGTCTGCTTGTTTATAGTTGTTATAGCAAGTCTCTGAAGTTCTATAGAAATAGAATGATGCTCCTAAATGAGAGGAAACTTGTTGATAAAAATAGCAATTGTCAAAAAGAATGATTTATGGAGCTCTGCTGTAACCACTTGTGCAGGTGGAAATATTTCTAGAAGTGTGAGGAAATAACCATGTGTCACAGCCACAGGAAATGCTGATTTACTTATTGGCTTGGTCAAAATAGCCTTTTGCAGATAGCTCTGAGCCAGAGACAGGTTTATGGAATGAGCCAGCAGGAAATTATCTTCCTTTGAAGAAGGAACTCACATTTATCTTCTAATAATAAATAGGAAGAGGTCCCTGCAGCCACAAACCCTGGAGAGACTCGTTTTATAGAAGATTAAGGCCAAGATATTTAAAGGGAACAAAAGAAGTTAAGCACTTTCAATCTTCAGGGTTTTTTTTGGAGGAAGGTAGTATGCTTTATTTTTCTCCAAAGGCAACCATACCGAAGTCTTTAGATCCTAAATCCTTTGGAAACAATTTTCAGCCATCGGCTTATCTCATAGTTGTGATTTACAAAAGCTCACCTTACTGTTACTCTTTTTCTCATACAATTATAAATTGCAGGAAATCTATGTTTTTGAAGCAGAAGGCAAAAAAAACTCTTAAAAAGTGATACTTCAGGTTTGTCCCATGGGAGTCCACAACAACAGATATTCTCCACAGTGCTTTTTTCAGTGCTATGGGACCACATGGATGGTTACTAGGGGGATTGACTGTAACTCTGACTAAGGCTGATGGCATTTTGGCAACTTCATCATGGTGCTCACCAGTGCATTTAATCTGTTCAAGAGACTTACTGTAGGTATGTTGTAGACTAGACTCAGGAATTTCAGTGAAAGGTTTTGCAAGCATTTCACAGGTTGTGTAAATTGTCAGGAATTTATTCCTGTCTTTTCTGCTCTGATGAGCAATCTGGAGTCTCAGAGTAACAAAGCAAAAAGGCAGTGAAATATATAAAATGTTAAGAAGTTTTTTAACAGCAGACACTTCATCTGCAAAACAGTGAGATAATTGACCCAAGTTTTACTACCTGTATTTGTGCTTTGTGGCACCCCAGTTAGTTAGCACATTTGACATTTTTTTCCCACCAAAGACTTATTCAGACCCCCTTTTTACTGCTCCTCTCTAGATAGAATCCTCTCCTTGCTACCTGTTGACCGTAAGAGTCATCCGGATGAGAAATCTCCAGCGAGTGGATGCCTGTAAGTATCTCCATTTTTGGTGGTAACTCAGGAAACAGGCAAGTTAAATATTTTATAATTCTGTAACAACCTTTTCCTGGTGTTTCTTAGAGTTTTCTTCGTGTTTCTGAAATAATCCAATGTTTATGTAAATTAATTGTCAGTTCTTGCTGCTTGCTTCTGTTTCATTGTTCTCCCTGTGCTTTCTGACTGGTTTCAAGACTTGAATTTGTTTTTGGGGATAAGTATTTTCTGTCAAAGAAAGGAGAGTTTCTGACAGAGGTAGATGAATTTTTTTTCAAAATTCCATGTTTTCAAAAGCAAGGGATAATTCTGCTGATGGGTTGCAGCACCTTGGGAAGTGTGGCTGGGAGGAGCAAACCTTTTCAACATCCTCAATCTTGGTTCTGACAAAGATGAATTGAACAGGAAAAAGCTTTTTACAATCATTACCACCAGGCTAATGCCATCATTAATTACCCTGAAAGGACAGTTTAAAAAACGTTCTGAGGGCTGGATGCTTGATCCTTTCTAAGGCTTCTGCAGCAGTCTTGCAGTTGTGCAAGTGTGTATGTGAGTCACGGGGCAGGAAAGTGGTGGGAAGGGAGTAAGTTGGAAAGGAAAACACCACTGTTTTGTAAAAGAACATTGACTATCTACATGTGTGCTAAGGAGAAGTATTTCATACAAAATAGACAAGTTAACAGTTTGTTTTGTTTGAGTAAAGAGCTACGTGACTACCTGTGAAAGGATGCTGAAATTAGTTTGGGTGAGCGTGGAAAGGAAATGATGTAACCCTCATGATTCTCTTGATTCTCCTGTTTTGCTGTGAGCAGCAGTGATTGGCTCTATAATGTCTTGCACATGAAGAGCCAGGAAAGATTTTGTGAGAGACAAAGATCTGGATTTACCATGTAGTACCATTCCTGTCTTACCTTGTGGCTGTCATGTGTTTTTGTGGAGGCTGTATCAGAGGACTTCCCTGTGTCACAGCTCTATCCTAGGTCCTGTCACTGGGCTGCACACTCTGCACCTCCCTCCTGCTCCATGGCTGTGGCACATGTGTGGTGAAGCAAGAACACAAAAAGGTCTCATCAGGGACTCAGATCTTCTGCATGTCAGGCAACAAGGCAAATAATGAGGTTGTAGAAAGAGATTGTGCAAGCAGAACTGAGGCAACATTTTGCATTAAATACACAGCTGACTAGTTTGGCTACATCTACTCGTATAATTAAGGATTGCTTGATATGTACTTTGTATCTCAAAGTACAGTTAAGATACAGGAATGATGAATCACATCAGCAGAATAAAGTACTTGCCAGCCAAACAGCCATCTGTAATTGATCTGAAATGATAAAGCCAAAGTCATATAGTAGTTACAAAAAATCACTTTTAATGCATGTTTAAATCAGTATAATTACTTCTAGATTCTCCAAATATATTCAAATACATATTTTTACAGTTTCAAAGTTCTTCAAAGCATTATTGTCTGCATGGAATTTCCTAGATTAAAAAAAAAAATAAATAAAAACACTCGAGGAAACAGACTAATAACTGAAACAACTTTCATATCCAGAAGGACTGAATAGGCTACAGTCCTTAAGAGTGAAAGTGAAATTATTGAGGAGGACATGGAAGCTCTTGCTACAAAAAGGAAGAGGCAAAGAAGGTGAATAGGGAGTTATTTTTTGCAAGGAGGCTAAGAAACAAGCGTGGTGGGAAGGTAGAATTAAAGCAGATTATGTGACTCTAGACAAGTACAGTGAAATTGCTGTCAGAATCTCATTTTTAAAGCCAAACTAAGATATGAAATGCTTAATAGAGCAGGAGAGAGGAGGAAGGCTAGGGCCTACTCAATATTTCCAAATAAACTTTTCCATCAGAGGAATTTTTTTCTTTTTACTCAGTAGGAATATGCTGATTTTCCCACAATCTTTTTAAGAAAAAAACTGACAGAATTAAACTTTATTGTTGTTGTTTCCACGTTATAATGTTGAAAAGTAGAAAACCAATAATTAAGGTGTCTATCGACCTATCACAATGTATATATTATTTTTCAAGCAGTTCTGGATTTTTTTCCCCTCTTACTTGGACAGAAAATCAGCAGAGCTTCTTAAACACTTTCAACAGCATAAAATGCAGCCTCCAATCAGTTTGAGACAGTCAGTAGCTGTAGGGTGACATGGAGCAAAACCTGGTGGAGAAGGAAAGAAAGCAAGAAGAGAAAAGGTCCTGTTGCAGACAGGCAAGATTTAGCTTTTCCCCACAGGTCAGTGTACACGCTCCTGTTCCCTGCTCTGCCTGCAGAGTCCTTACCTGCTGCTGAAGGATCATCTCCATTTACTGCTGCCATCACTTCCCTCTCTCAAAAGTCTCACATCACAGGACATCCCTTCTCAAAGCTAGTTACCTTTTGCATTACATAAAAGCTGATCATTTTATTGTTGAGAACTGCATCAGAGAGGTTTTCAAGGTGCTGTAGTACCCTGCATAACCTCCAAAAAGAAACAGAGTAAATGGTATTTTTGTCTGTAGCTGTTTGAGATATACCCTAATTTAAGTGCCTGTGAGAAAGGGAATGTAAAATCCTTCACTAACTTTCTCCTGATGCCTTTTGGGAGAGAGACTTGGTCCCTCTCTTCCCGTAGATGGCAACTAGTTAAATTCCATTGTCTAATTCAATGTGCTCCTTCTGGAGGAAGCCTCTGCCATCTCATACAGCAGGTGTAGCTCTGCAGCTCCTTTCACAAACCCTCACAAAGATCACTGAGGGCAAGGCGGAGATGAAGACCTTTTGCAGTTGTTCTCAAAAAGTGGAGGAAGGTCCCAGGCTCTCTTAGCAGACAGCAGCTCAGGGTCAGTGTGTGTGTGCATGCACACATGAGCACAGGAAGGATTGTTGGCTGAGAAACTGAAGTGGCTGACTGGGAGAAAAAATTCTCAACCTTTTTTTTAATACACAATATCACTGTTGTCTGTACCTTGTGCAAGGAAGAGCAGAAACCACCTCCTCTTCTAGGTCATCTTGTGGACCATGCTTTTCCCCTCTCAGAAGGGAATCTTGAAAATTTACATTGCATCAGACTTTTCTATCTTTAAGTAACTTACGCGTATTTTTGGTACCAGTTGCTGCAGGAACCTTTCTGGTGTCCTGCAGCACTGCTGCCCTGGCCACATTAGCACTTGTTTTGCCTCTCCCCTCCCCAGTAAGCCAGGCTGATTGCTACGTGTCCTTGTGGCTGCCGACTTCGACATGTGAAAGGTCACGCACTAAAACTGTGAGAAACTCTGACAATCCAGTGTGGAACGAAACCTTCTACTTCAGAATCCAGAGTCAGGTCAAGGTAAGCAGCCAAAGTTGTCTGCTTGAAGCAGCCTGAAGAATTTGTGTGTGTATCTCCTGAACTGTGCCCAGGAGTTGTTTAAGAGGTGGCACACGATAAAGGACTGCTCAAAGCATTTAACAGCAGAGATGACTGAGTTCCTGTGTCTGTTCTGTGCTGCTATGTAGGAGGGCCAGAAAGCAAGCCCAGTTTTGAAGTTTTAGGGAAACGAGAGACTCTTATGAGTCAGTGCAAGATGGGTACAGAATCCGGGAGTTACCCAAGATGTATAGGTATAGCCAACATATTTTGTTACAGCAATTAAAATGAACGGGGCTAGAATGAATATGCAGTTCAAGTCTGTTTTTCTAAAAGGAGATGATATTTAATTTCTCAGCTTTTCTTCTCAAGCACATCCTCAGCAATACTTTTTGCCTGAAGCTAATGTTGTCCAGCCTGAGAAACTATAACAAATTCTTCTCCCTCTTTTTCCAGAATGTGCTGGAGCTCACAGTGTATGATGAGGATTTTGCTACTCCAGATGACCACCTCCTCTGTGCACTCTTTGATACTGCTAAACTTCCACTTGAAAGAACAGTGATCCTGTACTTCAAGCCTGCTGCAAATGTGAGAGCAGCTAGGCAACTAAAGCAACTAAGAAAACAGTGGATAGTTACAGAACAATTTCAAAATCTTTCTGAACCTGCCATGGATTACTTATCAAAATAATAAGTACATGAATTGTCATTCAAATCATAAGCACAAAAATGTGGTAAAAAAATTCTAAATTTGAGAGTCTGAACTCCTCTTTGCAATATTTTATAAATTATTAAAGACCATAGGACTGAAACAGTGCAGTAGGTAGAGGAGGGATCTAATTGTGAGCTACCTCTGAGCAACACCAAGGCCATACAGCTTTTGCAGGGAGAATAATCTGTGCACTTTTTTCGCCATGTAATTGATAACCTGAGGAATTCCCATAATTCATAACCCAGTGCCCCTTTGCTTATGTCTACTTTCACCCCAAAAGGCAAATATGAAGTTGCCCCTGTGTGTATCCCACTATGAATGGATGATGATTCCCTCTGTTTCTCAGTTTCCCATCTGTAAAATGGGAAGAATAATCTTGATTCCCTTTGAGATCTGAGGATGAGATCAGCAAAATATCTCACATGCAACTTCTTGCTACCAGGGACAGATTCTCGTATCCAAACTAGGTCATTCACAACCAGCTTGTACAGATCAACATTGTCTTACTCAGGCTTGCATAACACCAATTCTGAATCACTCACTTAAACTGTTCTCTGTTTATTACAGTAAAGTAATGGGTGTAAAGTATGTTTAATTTCCAAGATAATAGCCAGTACAGTAAGTTATGGCAGGACAGTGCCAGGAATAGTTGGAAGAAAAGGGTGTAATTCAGAAAATAAAGGAAGTTGCAAATTCTTTCTGCAGCAGCTTCAGACTAAGAAATAGGAGTATAGGTTGGTTTGATGATATCATGAAGTCAGAAGGAGATGAGGAAAGAATCATTTAATTATCTGGCTGAAATGTTGATTCAGACCACCCAGTCTGAAGTATTTATCACAGGCTACTCATTGCAACCAATAACTTCAGGATTGCCTGTCAGTCACTTGGGTTTAGACTAGGGACAAAGCATTATATAGCTACTTCATTTAATGTCTTGTTCTTGCTTTCAGGCCAAGGAGGAACTAGAGGTTGAATTCAAATTGGAGGTCGCGTAAGTGATGCAGAGATTATTTTTAAAATGCAAAAATCATTGATGATAAAACAAAAAGCCTGTATTAGAAGTCATGCTTTGGGTACTTCTGTAAAAATAGTGCCAGCCTTCTCCTATATTATTGCTGCAGTCCCCAACACCTGACTGATTAGCTTGTTCTGTAGCTTAGCTGCTCTCAGTGATACCAGTTACCCAGAGAGCTGTGTGGATGCCTCATCCCTGGAACTGTTCAAGGTCATGCTGGGTGGAGCTTTGAGCAGCCTGGTCTAGTGGAAGGTGGCCCTGCCTATGACAGGGGCCATTGGAACTAGATGACCTTTAAGATCCCTTCCAACCCAAACTATTCTATGATTTATCTACTTGGGGACATTTCAGAAAGCTTTCTGAGTGTGCAAGCATTCCTGCCTATCAATTTTTCCCTGCCTGTTTCAGGTTATGTATTGGACACAGTTTTAGTGTTGAAACACTAGTTAGGTTTTCAGTGTATCTCCAATTCCTTCAGTTTTCCCTTGCAGTGCTCTTTGAATCCTAGCAATTGTGCTTTCTTTCTGCCTAAAACAATCACAATGGGATGGGAACTCTTGCAAGGATGTAAGGCTCCTTCTCCAGCACAATCAGCCTGTGTTGCCACAGGGTAACTAAGGCATGGCAGAAATGAAGTGGCTAGTCTAAGGCCAGCTCTCATACTAGTGGGGAGCCAAGGCTCCACACCATCTCCTGACTTCACCTGAACGATCTGGAAAGCTTTTGGTTTTTTTTTCCCGTGTAATTGGTACTGGCTGCCCTGTACCACCTTGAAACAGGCTGCCCAGGACAGTGATCATAGCACCAAGCCTGCCAGAGTTCAGGAAGCATTTGGACAATGCTCTTGGGCACATGGTGTGACTCTTGGAGTTGTCCTGTGCAGGGCCAGGAGTTGGACTTGGTGATCCTCATGGGACCCTTGCAACTCAGAATATTTGCATGCCAGCAAATACATATAACTGTCTTCCCAACAAAGACATGCTGGTGTACCAGCTGAAATATATTTATTTCACGTATTACAGTGAGAAGAATTTGACTGCCTAACAGGAGATTCCATTTTAGATGATCATTTAGATTGCACTGTTAAAAAAAAACATGATACACATTGCTCAGCTTTGGTACAGAGATGAGTGTCCTCAGAGCAGTGCTCAGTCCATGCAAGCAAGGAAAGGAGCTTGTTACATAATTGCTGGGATCCCTCAGACTGTTGGATTTTTAAGTGGGAAGAAAGGGCAGCATCCTGGGTGAAGATGAGTGGAATTTATTTAATTTAAAAAAATCCATGTTTTTCATTTTGTTTCCCAGACCTGGTCCTCATGAAATGATTGCTAGCAATGGAGTGCTGGTGGTATGTGTCTTCCCCAAGATATTTTCTTTAAGTGACTCCTAAATGTAAAAGGAAAGGGAGGGTGGGTGTTAAAGAAGCCAGTAGGCCAGTTCTTTTTCTTTCCTCTTTTCTATTTAGATACATTCAGAACGGGATATTTTATTTACCTGTTCATTGGAGATATCCCATTTTTCCTATACTTCCCTATTTCTGATTTTTCCTATACTTCACCACACCACACGCACACACAGGCACAGAATTTTTCTCTGATACTAGTACTCCAAAAAATGTACTGCTGTCTATCAGAACACAACAATAAAAAGGCTGTGAAGCCACTTATTGATAATCTACCCAGCCCTTTCCTTCCCTTGGAGATGAGCCATGCTCTTGGGTAAGTTCTGCATGAAATACTGACTTATCAAAAATATATTATGTTGAAGAAAAATGAGCACCATAAAAAAAATCAACCCCCAAAATGCTAATAGCAGTGCTTGTTCAGAAAACCCTTCCTACTACTGACTCGATCTCTCAGTGGAATATCCTTATTTATTTCATGGTTTAACCCTTTGTATTTATGCTACTACCATGAAAATGGTCCTGATCTTCTTCCTTTGTATATTCCTCTCACTGTGCTCAATCTTAAGTCATTGTCATGCATGCAATTCCTACAACTCTCTCCAAAGCTTTTCCTTTTCTTTAGTCAGCAGCTAATGGGAAAAATGATGGCAGGGAATTCAGAATTCTAAGTTACTCCAAGCTGAGGGGTCCACAGCTCCCTAGAATGAGGATGAGATGTGCTGATCTTTGTCACAAAATCTTGCAATCTGTCTTTCACAGTGTCGTGAACTTTGCTGCTTGGAAGTTGAAGTGGCAGAGAAGACGAAGCAAAAATCAAGTAAGGTTATTGCTTTGTTATCTATTTACCAGTAGTTGCATGCTTACTTATGAGAAGATGCCCCTTTCATATAATGTGTTAGTGAAATAAATAGTGCTTACAGTATTCAGTGAAGTTACTGTCAGGTAAACACATTAGATTTTTATAGACTCCAATGACCTCATCTAGATATATGTTAATAAGGCCTATTAAATGCACAATAAAGTTGAAATCCAAGTTCTATATCACAGCAGGAATATTCAGAGTCCCCTTTCTATCAGAAGAGCATCCACTTTGCTCCTTTCCCTTTAGTGCCAGCACTTTGCACTGGGCAAAGCTGTGCAAACCTGCACCCCACTTTTAATCAAGCTAGCACATTTTTCTGGTTAATGATATTAACGTTTGTCATGATCTTTGTTTTGCTACTTTAGAGAAAGAGCTTTCCCTCACGGTGAAGGGCTCCTTTGAGGGGACACAGGACATCGTGCTGGGCCCCAATGGAGTAGTCAGCCCGTCGTGTCCCATCGAGTTCCACTACATCAAGTACGCGGAGCCAACGCTGGATGTCATGCTGCCAAAGAAGAGGCACTACCACCCTGTATGTTGGAGTGGCCTCCGTGATGGAGGGATTTTGAGTGGCTCTCAAGAAAGTGGGAGGAAGGAGAGAGGGTAAAGCCGTTCCTGGTTTTGTCCTAAAGCATGTTGTTTTCCCAGTGGTCCTGTAGGTACAGCACAGAGACAGGCTCCCCGGTCGTGATGCTGAACTCGCTGCCCATGGGAAGGAAAACAACCATTGCAGAGGTAAGTATCACTTCCAGGTGTTGGTAAAGGGTCACTCAGATAGAAACCATTACTCATAATGCTGTCCCACATGGTCACTAAGAGTGTCAGAAATGTTCTGATTTTCTATTAGACTGAGAAAACAGGAGCTTTGTTTCTCCAGATGTTTCCTCCACAGAGGCAGGTTGTCCCTGTATTAATATCTATTATGTGCCAATAATGGAGACAGAGACCTACAAACATGTAAGAAAATATTTTACTTCCTTCAGAACATCTCTCACTGTTTACCCAAAGACTTGCTAACTACCCCTTCGCTTAGGGTCCAAACTGAAAGTTGCTCCTTGGGCACAAAATAGGAAAACATCAATAAACCTGTCCTTAGTCAACCATATATTTAAGAGGACAGTATATTGAAATATGCTGAAAATATTAGTCATAGAGTATATATTTTAAATAATATAATGAGAATATTGATTTAGAAGAACCATTAAGACATCCTCTCAGAACAAAGCACTTTGTGTTCCTTAATATGAAGATTGAAATAATGATTTTTAAGAGAGGATAAAGTGTGGGCAGAAGCAAATGCAGATGTTGCAGTCTCTTCACTGTGAAACTATGGCCAGGATAACAAAGATGTGCTGTGTACTAGAGCATAAAGAATGGAAAACACACAAAAATTGGTAATTCAGGATGCTGCAGAAATCTTATGAGTAGTACAGGAAATGGGACCTACTGCCTGAGTCTCAGAAACCTCTTTTACCAGCTTGCTTAATGGATGTTCCACTGAAGCCTGGATGTTCCACTAATGATAAGTGAATGCTTTTGGGAATATATGCCAAGATCTCAGACAATTAAGTTTATGATTGCCAGACCTTGCTGGGGTATAAATCAAGCTCTGACACAAAGACAGAAAAGGAAACTAGAAAATCTAAAATTTAAAAATCACACATTCTTGTTTTGCAGGAGAAAAGATTTGACTTGAATGTGACAGCCAAAACTTGGTAAGAGATTTTCTTCTATTCCTTAAGACTTGGTTCATTGATTTTGGTATTGTTTTAGCTACATGGAAAGGACACAAGCAAGCATTCTCAGCCTGAAAACTAGAATGTGCTTATAATAAAACATAAAATACATGCACAATGTATAATATATAATTAACCTTAGGAAGATTTGGATTTAATCAGTTGATAAAACATTAAAATAAACATGTGTTTATTTCAGCATTATCCTTTTCCTTCTGACCACAGAATATTTTCTTTGGTCAATGTCAGTCTCTGAAATTCACAAAAAGAACAAAGCCAGCTGACAACAACAAAAAAAGAATAGTCAGATGTAAACATTTAATTTAATCAGAAATTAAGAATTATTTTTTATTTTACTGTCAGCATTCAGTTATTGTATTCTGTTAAGTCCACTTATACTATATATTGAGTAGAAACTAAGGTAAACAAATTAACTTGTGGTTTGACATCTGTAGACATGTTCATTAATACTCATCAGTAAATATGGAGATACTTCAGGTTATCCATAGCTATATGGAACACACAGAACTGGGCAAACTGGTATTTAGTGTGTGTGTCTGACTAAGAAATAAAAGGAAAAAATTAATTTTGAATTCAGAGTTTTCTGTCATTCATTTCAAAACAGCAAGGGGTCAGTGATAACAGGGAAATCAGTGCTATTCCACAACAGGAGAAATACCTCCTGCTTATTTATTTTACTTTCAGAGAGCTTTGGAAACAGTTTATTTGGATCTTGGTTTACAATAGAAACTGTATAGGAACAGTTTTTTCATAGATTTACAATAGAAACTGCTTTTGCAGCCCCACCTAACTTAATTCCCATTGTGTATCTTCAATTACAAAAAAGGTTATAATAATTTGTCTGATTTTATCCAAATCTGGTGGTGGAGAAAGCTCATAATAACATTTCTTTACTAGTTTCATAGAAATTATGGACCCAGTAGAAGAGAGAGGTTCTGTTACTGGAAGAAAAATCAAATCCCTGGCCTTTGACAATGCCTGGCCAGGTAGCTCTGACCTGACCATGACCATCTCTTGCCTATTGATGTCTTGTGGGAGTAGGGCAGGAAGAGCCAGGAGGGAGATTAGTGAGCAGAAGAGCACAAAAGCCCAGAGAAATAAACTACAATTCTAGGGCCTTAAGGAATGACTTATTCAATTTCAAACTAGACACCAGTGAAATCTTCCTCTGGGAGATGATGTGCCTTACAATTTTTGAGTCAAGGTTGACGTGGAACAGAACTTCCAGCGCTGACCCCTGAAGCAGCCAGTGCCAGTGTAGATACAGCAGAGCAGGAGGGGTGGGGGCTCATGCCCAGTGCCCCATCATTGGCCAGTGCCCAATCATTGGCCAGTGCCCCATCATTGCCCAGTGCCCATCCCTGCTCAGTGCCCCATCTCTGCTCAGTGCCCCATCTCTGCTCAGTGCCCCATCTCTGCTCAGTGCCCCATCTCTGCTCAGTGCCCCATCTCTGCTCAGTGCCCCATCTCTGCTCAGTGCCCCATCTCTGCTCAGTGCCCCATCTCTGCTCAGTGCCCCATCTCTGCTCAGTGCCCCATCTCTGCTCAGTGCCCCATCTCTGCTCAGTGCCCCATCTCTGCTCAGTGCCCCATCTCTGCTCAGTGCCCCATCTCTGCTCAGTGCCCCATCTCTGCTCAGTGCCCCATCTCTGCTCAGTGCCCCATCTCTGCTCAGTGCCCCATCTCTGCTCAGTGCCCCATCTCTGCTCAGTGCCCCATCTCTGCTCAGTGCCCCATCTCTGCTCAGTGCCCCATCTCTGCTCAGTGCCCCATCTCTGCTCAGTGCCCCATCTCTGCTCAGTGCCCCATCTCTGCTCAGTGCCCCATCTCTGCTCAGTGCCCCATCTCTGCTCAGTGCCCCATCTCTGCTCAGTGCCCCATCTCTGCTCAGTGCCCCATCTCTGCTCAGTGCCCCATCTCTGCTCAGTGCCCCATCTCTGCTCAGTGCCCCATCTCTGCTCAGTGCCCCATCTCTGCTCAGTGCCCCATCTCTGCTCAGTGCCCCATCTCTGCTCAGTGCCCCATCTCTGCTCAGTGCCCCATCTCTGCTCAGTGCCCCATCTCTGCTCAGTGCCCCATCTCTGCTCAGTGCCCCATCTCTGCTCAGTGCCCCATCTCTGCTCAGTGCCCCATCTCTGCTCAGTGCCCCATCTCTGCTCAGTGCCCCATCTCTGCTCAGTGCCCCATCTCTGCTCAGTGCCCCATCTCTGCTCAGTGCCCCATCTCTGCTCAGTGCCCCATCTCTGCTCAGTGCCCCATCTCTGCTCAGTGCCCCATCTCTGCTCAGTGCCCCATCTCTGCTCAGTGCCCCATCTCTGCTCAGTGCCCCATCTCTGCTCAGTGCCCCATCTCTGCTCAGTGCCCCATCTCTGCTCAGTGCCCCATCTCTGCTCAGTGCCCCATCTCTGCTCAGTGCCCCATCTCTGCTCAGTGCCCCATCTCTGCTCAGTGCCCCATCTCTGCTCAGTGCCCCATCTCTGCTCAGTGCCCCATCTCTGCTCAGTGCCCCATCTCTGCTCAGTGCCCCATCTCTGCTCAGTGCCCCATCTCTGCTCAGTGCCCCATCTCTGCTCAGTGCCCCATCTCTGCTCAGTGCTCCATCTCTGCCCAGTGCCCCATCATTGCCCAGTGCCCCGTCCCTGCCCAGTGCCCCATCTCTGCTCAGTGCTCATCCCTGCCCAGTGCTCCANCCCATCTCTGCCCAGTGCCCCATCTCTGCCCAGTGCCCATCATTGCCCAGTGCCCCGTCCCTGCCCAGTGCCCATCTCTGTCCAGTGCCCATCCCTGCCCAGTGCCCATCCCTGCCCAATGCCCCATCTCTGCCCAGTGCCCCATCTCTGCCCAGCCAGGGGCTGGATGGCACCGAAGTCTCTCCAGCCGGCTGGGTCCCTCAGCCACCCTCCCCAGCAGTGGTCACCGCTAGAGGGGGACGCGTTCCCACTCCAGCTGCTCGAAAGGAGAATTTTCATTCACGTTGAAAATGCCAGCCTTTGAACATTGGGTGTTATTTTAGATTTCGAATGAGAACATAACCTGTGAAATGGGAATCGATACTTTCACTTTTGACCATTTGCATGGATTTTCTAAACTTGTCAGTCTTTTTGTTGTAGAATATTTATTTAAATATTTTTTTTATTTGTAAATACTACATAGTTTCTTCCAATTAGCAGTAATTGGGCATAATGCCACTAGTTAGTCTTACTAATTGACGTAAGTTTCTAACTTTTAAAAATAGTAGAATTGTTCTCTCTTGCTCTTGTTAAGTTGCATCATCCTGTTTGAAGGGAAGGGTGCTGTAGATTATCTTTGATCAACATCCTAAAATTGATATGGGTGTGTTAATACTTAATGTACATGTCTGTTTTTATCATAGTAATTGTTTGTGCCGCCAAGACCTGGACATGCGCTTTGGGTTTAATTTATGTTCTGAAGAGATGGCTTTCCTGGAGAAAAGAAAGAGATATGTAGCAAGTGCTCTCAAAAACGTTTTTCATCTACCACATGATCTGCAGGATCAAGAAGTACGTGTGTGCTGAGGGGATGGAACTCGAATCTCTAGTGCTTTCGTGTACTCCTGTAAATAAGTGGTCAGCAAAACAGGCCAGATGTACCTGTTGTGCAGGTACCAGCTGGTCCATGTGTCTTAAGTACATTTGCTCCTGCTGCCAAGGTTTGTTACTGAAAACACTAGTTGCAGTCACCATCCTTCGTTTCTATCAATTTGGAGTTTGTCATAGTTGAGGTGTGTTCATTCCTGCCGTGCTAAGCTATAACTGGCTTGGTCCAGAAATACTGAATACATTACACAGAAAAGATTTTTTCCCTTATTCCAATTTCACTACTTTGTGAGAGTTTAGGACAGACATCTTTGAGTGCTTCTTATATCTTCTCTTTCTTGTGGTTTTGAAATTCCTTAAAATAAATATAATCTATTTTAAAATAACTTCAAGATACTGAAGAATAACGGCATTGCTGAGGGTAGCTTAACAACAGTGGCTGTGAACTGAGTGTATTTCTTCATGGGATTGGCATGCAGATTTTCATACAGAAGTAGTCAATGTGTTAAATAAGAAGAGTAGTGGAGTGAGAGATGCATAGAAAATACATTGTTGCTTCCATAGAAGGCAGTGTTCAGAAGTTCACAGAAGTTCATCTGTGATTATATTTGCCCTGGAGATGAGCCAGAATACAAGTTTGGGTAAATCTCTGAACCCATGTTTATCCAAAGGGAAATAAGTGGCAGTACCATTTGTTGCTTGGTTTTGGAATCTTTCCTTCTAAAAGGGACCTGGGCTCTGAGGTCAGGACCTGGGCTGGCTGTGGTGACCAGACCCCACTGCAGTGTGGGATGCAAGGCTGAATGCTGTCAGTGGGAATGTCCCATCCTCCCTGTGCCCAACAGGTCCCCGTCGTGGCCATCATCACGACAGGCGGAGGGCTGAAGTCAATGACAGGACTGTATGGCAGCCTCATGGGACTGAAGAAGTTAAATCTCCTGGACTGTGTGACATACATCAGCGGGCTGTCCGGCACCACGTGGTAAGCCAGCTCGAGCAGGAGGCCTGGCCAGGCCTTTTGAGGGTCACACTGCAGCAGAGAGTAGCTTCTAAAAGCAGACAAGATCAGGAGATTTTCTTCAAACATCATATAAACAAGTTTCTCAGGAACAGGCCATTAAATATTAGCTTGATTTGGTGCACACTTTTTCTATAAGCAGTTCTTTACTATGCTCATCAACTCCTGTGTTTAGCAGTTAAATGTGCATATGACAATTACACTCATCAAGATGCTTTCTAGGTAAGTAGTTACTGTAGTTTTCATTGTGGATGTCCATAGCATCATGCCTCTTCCTTTCTCCACTGAATCCCAGCTATTGTGGTCCCATTAACTTCTGAGACTGGGTCTGATTTCTATCTGGAAAAAACTGCTGGGCAGTGCACATTTACCCCTGCAACCTGTCAGTTCTGTGTTTCCTGGGCAGTGTAATTCCCTGCTCACAGGACCTACAGCTGCCTAATGTCTGATTGTCCCATGCAGAGGAAGTTGGTAAAACAGAAGATGATGCTAAAATAAAGCAGTGATATCATAAGATTAGCTTGAATTAATCAAGCCAAGAGACAGCTGCTAAAATGAATGAGCAAAGAAAATTTATTATCATTTTCTGCCTAATCTGTGCTTCACAAATATACCTATGTTCACACCTAGCAGTTTTATCCCTTAAGCTTCTGCCAGTTCTGCTTAAGAAAAAGGGTCAAGAACATAAAAACTCCATGTCATTCTTCAGGGCCATTTTTAAAAACAGTCATAGAAACTCTGGAATGTTCATTCTAATGGATGGAGCAGCTAAACCAGAGTATGTGTGAGCAGAAGCGAATCCCTAAATGTAAACCTCTGTTCTGAAAGCACAAAATTTCCAGTCTTTTTTTGCTCCTTTTGACTTTTGCTATCTGTATTGTCTTTCTCCAGGACCATGGCCAACTTATACAGAGATGCCTACTGGTCACAGAAGGACCTGGACTCGCATATTGGTGAAGCCCAAAAACAAGCAACAAAATGCAAGATGGGCTGTTTCTCTATGGATCGCATGAAGTACTACAACAAGCAGCTTTGCCAGCGGAAAGAAGAGGGATACAGGACATCATTTATAGATCTTTGGGGTCTCATGATTGAGTACTTACTAAATGATGGGGTATGATGTATATTCCATTTCTTAAAGAACCACGTGTTTTTCCCTTAATGGATGGAAACTAGTCCATCATTTCAAAAAATGTACCTCAAAGCAGAGGGGAATTCTCTGTGTTAACAAAATAGCAGATTTTTAAAACTCGATTAATAGTTTCCCTAGAAAGAAATGCATCCTATGTACTAATAAGTTCAGTTGTGGATGCAGCCATTTATACTCTGGCTGGTATTTAAATGGAAGTGAAGGCAATCTTGGGAAGTGCATCTGAGATGCAAATTACTCATGCAAAAAGAGTTCAAAATGCTAAGTAGAGTAATCTCAGCTATGTGAAAACTATCTCAAGCAATCCAGAAACAGCTAGAATGTTCAGTGAATTGCATCTGCTGGCAGGTGACTTGATATGCAAATACACTGGAGGCAGGCACATATTTTTCTTTTCCTCAGAAGCACTGCTCACATGGTTTAAGTGATACTTTTATAAGTAATTTCAAATTTGTGTTTCTGTTACTTGAAGGGGTTTCCACCCCTACAGTACAGCAGTCCACTTCCTTTTCTCCCCATCTGGATCACAGTTCCATGATGTGTGCTTTGGCACTTGGAAAGGGTGAGTGGTTGGTTGAGGGTTGAGCAGAAGTGTCCTCCAATGGGGGCAGAAATGCTACAGTCATTCAACCATTCATTTGGGTTTATTTTTATATAAGTACATGTATAGCATTGTGTATATGTAAACAGAACATAAATGCATAGAGAGGAATACTAGGTATTAAACAAAGGTGTGAGCTAAATAGATGGCTCTCTTTTAATCTCAGCTAATCCCCTCACAATTTAACCAAGCATTTTCCCTTTGAGCAGTGCTGACTATTTCTATGTAGCCATTAGCCTCTCCCTAATCTTCCAGGACAAGCTACTCTTAAATTTTTCAGCAGTTCATGATAATTTATGTTTTTTATAAACCACTTCAATGAGAATATGCTTTTTCAGAAAAGAAGCCAGGTGGGGTGCAAATAATTTGCTGCCAGATTAACTTGCTGCCCAAGGCTAGAAGTATCAACATACTCAAGGGCTTCCTTCAGATTCAGGAGAACAAGGATGGCTCACTACAGCCCTCAGCCTAAGGAGCAGCCCACCTCTACTCCTACGTGTCAGAACAATACTTCCTAGGACGTATAGGCGTGTGCAGAAATAGTTGTTTCCCTCCTCATCTTTTTGTGAATGCGTGCACAAAGCCAGGCTGGAGGCGGCAGCCTGGTCTGTGATGGTTGGAGGGGGTACCTGCGGTGCTCGGGAGGGTGGGGCTGCCAAGGTGTGTGCTGGGGTGGAGCCCCCGCCTCCTCCCGCACCGGGGCCAGTGAATTCACCGGGGGTCGTCTCCATCTCCTCTCATGTAACACTTTTTCTTCAACACCAGAAAGACCCCCACAAGCTTTCAGAGCAGCAAGAAGCACTGTGTGATGGCCAGAACCCACTGCCCATCTATGTGTCAGTGTGTGTCCGGGACAGTTACAGCACCAATGATTTCAAAGGTAAGGAGGTTGTTTGGGATCCTCTGAGGCTAAAATTGGCAGCTGAATTCCTGTCATCACTCTTCCCTTCTTGGAAACACTTGGAGAAAACAAT
>VZTT01064970.1:2626-17407 GCA_013400855.1 Buphagus erythrorhynchus | reverse complement strand
TTTCCATGTGGACTTGCTTACTCCTAGACACCTGACTTGTTTCCATGCAGTGCAGCAGCTTCTGTGAACTTGCTAATGCAATTTTTGCTCCTGCAGTCTTCTGGAACTGACTCATTTTCCCATGTGTGCACAATAAAAACATTTTAGGTCACTTTTCTTAGAAAAAAATCCCATGATTTTAATAAAAATAATGTTTTGTATACTGATTGATTCAGTATATACTGTAGAATAGAGGAGTTCTTTCACAAGCAAATGTTTTATCTAGTTACCTTGAGACATAATGCCTTAAAATAATTGAATAAAACCCTGGTTGCTGGGGAGCAATCACTCTGCTTCAGAGTGAGTGGCAATTTCTCAAATACCAAGAGAAAAGCTGCAACAGATAGCATATGATAAACAGGTAGAAGTAAGAAATTGTTAAGAGGAGAGATCTCCTGGATGAGGGTTTATATTTTTGTGATAGACAGATGACAGGTAATGCCTTTTTTTAGGCACTAAAATACTGTCATCATGAATGCAGGCTAAAGTATTGCTCCTTGGTGGCATAGAAGTAAAGAATTATAAAGTGGATGCTGTCAAAACCTGCAATTACTCTATGCCTTGAACTATTCAGAAATACTGTAGTATGCACAGGACAATGTTGAATATTTAATTATTCAAAAAATTTTTTAATAATTTTTCAAATATATCTCTTTTAAAATCAGAGTTTAGTAATTCAAGATATCCCAAAGAAATCTTTGTAGTATTTTAAAGTAAAAGTAGACTGTGTACACAAGTCCAGTATACAGGGATACGTACCTATGTTGAACATTTACCCTATACCAGTAGCAGGGATATCTTGTTGAACATTTGAGTGTTTCTTGGCATACACCTGGGTATTCTAAAACCTTCTTGATTTACCCTCAGGGTCAGGAAATAATTCTAACAGAAAAACGATCAAAGACATGGTTGCAGTGACATGGAGATTGCACGTTTCACACCAGTAAACAATAGACATAACTCTGCTTTTTATCTTTTTTTTTTAAGGTTAGTGCTTGTTTGTATAAGCCAAAGAACATATCTTATGATATAGGACAGCATATAAAAGCAGTCTTTACAGAGAACTCTTGCTGAACAAAATTACAGGTATTAGGTTATTTACAGCTCTGTTTCTTTTTTCCTCCCCCCATTCAGGCACTGTCATCACACATAGAAATCTTATCTGAGAAGAAAATTTTACTGGACAGGCTGAGAATCCATGAGCATTTAATATTGTTTTTACAACTTGCTAATTTTCATCACATTTTAGAGGGACAAGACAAGGTACTGTTGGCAACAAATCTTTTACTTTCCACACCATTTTTGACAACGTGCTTTTTGGTAAGTGTACTTGTGGATCTTGGGTTTAGAAAAAAAGCTGGAAAAACAGAGAACACTTTACTAAAAACTAACTTTGTGAAAAGGCAGTTTCACCTGTGGAGGCAACACAAAAACTGAGCACTGAATGATGTAAAGATATTATGTAAATGTTTAGTTCCCTGAAAACTGTTAAGCATTTTCTCTGAACATTTTGGTGTTTCTTTTTGTCTGCCCTCTAAAAAGTGGTCTGTAATTCTTCTTGAATACAATAATTTTGCACAAAAGCCTGCCAATATTTCAAAATGCATTCTTTAGACTCCTCATAGCTGTTATTGTGGAGCTGTAAAAAACATCAATAGCTTCCTGTACCAACAGAAAGATCCAGAGTTTAGCAACTACAGGAACTGTGGGTTTGGTTATTGGCAGTGAATGGAAAAATTANGATGCATTTCTGCAGCTGAAGAGATTCTGGAAAATATGTTCCCTGGCTGCCCTGTTTAAAAAGCTGATATGAATATTTTGTCTCATTCAAAGAGCATTGCAAACTATATGATTGAATTTTCATTACAGTGTGTGGAATGAATATTGCCAAATACTGATTTTGAAATGCTGGCAATATATTACCTAAATTATTAGTGTAATTTCACATTCACAAATAATCTATAAAGACAATGTCACAGGAGTCTCACAGAACGATAAATCTTAATTTCAAGTTTTATTCTCCTATCAGAAAAAAAATAGAAGCAGTTGTTCTGTATGCCAATCTTTGCCTCACTTACTGTCTTTCCCACATACACCCATACCTTTATTCAGACAAATCTAGTTATGCACAAGAAAAGTGATAAAGAAAAGAATAAATATATAGTACATTTTCATTTTAATAAAAAGAACATTAACATTGCTTAAGAAATTAGGTACTTTTTTTTTTCCATTATATGCAAATATATGCTTAGACTAGACAAACCCATAAAAGTCAAATATTTGTGTGTCAAAGATGAGCAAATTTAATAGCAATAACTGAAGGCTCCAAAGCAGTTGCTTCACCCTGTTTCACCCTGTCATTCTCTGGAATGCAATTGCAAAAAAGTGATTCATTTCGAGATTGTGATATATGGCTTAAATATCTTTCAAAAGTTAATAAGAAGCCAAACAGTTTCAGAAAGTGATAGAAAACTAGGATTTCCTCTGACTTTTCCTCTGACTATAAGTTATATACACATTTCAAAGAAAGATAATCCTAATCTATTTAATAAAATAAAGTTTTAGCAGAGGCTTTTAAGATCTTTGTCTGCAAAATATTTAATTACTACCTTATTTTCATGACTTAACATGGACATTGGGATCTACACACTCATGCATGCATACACAGCTGGGGTAGTGGAAGAATTTAGAAGGATAATATTAGTGACTAAACGAGGTAATTTGTCCTGAAAGACCTTCTATTTACTTACATGACTAAAACAAAGCTTGCCAAAACCTGCCATCTAGAGGAAAACATTTACACTCCTGTCCCATTCAGACCAAATCTTTAAGGCTACAAAAATTCTGCATAACTACTGTAGCTTCTTTGTACTCCGTGAAGTTAAATGCATTGTATTTTCTCTGAGTTACAAGTCCCTGAATCTACTTTTTCTGTTTCAGTTCAATAAACCTTGTTTTCCTGTGCAACACCTTAGCAGTGAGTGACCAAGGAAATTGGCAGTGTAACGTCTCAAGGGAATAAAGTCTGGCAGTCAGATGGGCACTGTAGTTTCAAATAGAGTATTGAAATAGAGAAAACAAAAATTACAGCTCTATTAGAGGGAAGGTGGTGTTTCAAGCTGGGTGAAGCATTTCCAACTAACAACTTATTCAGAAGTAAATAGAGAAGAAAAAGTAATACATTAGAAGTACAAAATTAGTTACTTTTTTCATGAGTCCAAAATAAAGTTGAGAATCTGCAAGTTGCTGTTCTTTTGTACTGTATCCTTTGTTCCAAAGACATAACTATATATATAATCTGAGATTTGAAGAGAGATAGATAAAACAATAGCAGGTAAAGCAAGGCATTTCATAAATAGATGTGCTGCTCTCTGAGTACTTCAGTAATTCCTTTAAAGAAAGACACCATCTCTGGAAGAAGAACTGCAAGCTCCTAGTAGAAGGGAGAATATTAGAATATTTTAGGGAAGTAGCTCCACATGCAGTAGCTTCTTCAGCCTGTCTCTGGCAAGAGAAGAGAGTAGCTGCCCTGGTGGAAGTAGGTCATAAGCTGTCTCTTGTCTCCATGAGAAGCAAGGCCTGAATCCATTTACATACTGTTTAGCTGATGGTCTCTCAAAGCATCAATTAACTGTCAATTAGCTAAAGAGCAAGTGTTCTAAATAATTCAGAATGCAGCTGTTTGCCTAGAAATTAGCAGTTTATGCAGAGAAAAAATACTCAAAAAATTTGAATTATGACAGTATGACACATTGTTACATAATGCCTCTCATTAACTCACAAGAATATGAATACAACATATTTGGCATATGTATCACCTTTCAATAACTATCAAAGATGAAAGTCTTCTGGATGGAGGAATAAATCACTGCAAAATACAGAAATGGCAAGATATTTCTTATTTCAGTGCTTTTAAGCTCAGAATGCTCTCAAAGAGATGAGGATACAAGTGATAGGGTTGGCTTTGTTTACAGATACACAGTTTAAGAAAACATAGACTGTTTTTAAATAGCATGCTTTTTTTTCTAATTCTTTTTTTTTTCATTTATTAATGTTATTTACTATATCTGTGATGTAGCTGTGGACCAAAACTCAAAGTCTGGATATCAGACAGCCAAAGTTTTTTATTTCAAATATTGTGAGAATACATATCAACTGCAAATAATAAGACTAAGCTGAGACATTTAGTTTTGGTGTTTCAGTTCAAAATGTACGAAATTTGAATTAAAGATTAGAGAGTGGTCAGAAATGGGTGAGGGTGTAGGGGCTGTGCAAGAGGCCACAGCACTCTGTAACCTCTGTTTCCACTCTTGCTGCCTGCAGGAAAACTCCAGTTTCAACAGCTGGTGCAACAATGGGTATCAATTCCACCTTTTCCTTCAGTGGCTCTGGTCTTCTACCATATTCTACTTGTTCCGATGATCTAACTCAATACTGTGTTCTTAATGCAATGTGCACCATTTATCTTGGGTTTCCACATATTAATGAGGCAGGTACTCCACAAGTACACCTCAGATGACTCCCTTCTGCATGTGGTAATTGCTTCTGCACTTGTCCCCTAAGAAAATGTTAAGGCAAATTCAACAACAATTAACAGATGTTCTGTATTCCATTCAGTTACGAGCCACAGCAATACTGCTGTACTGCCTATCACATATTTTGCTTCTCTGTTTTTTTTCATTACTCCAATAATTTTCCAATAACAATGCATTTTCATTCTTCGTTCCTTACACTGCAAATCTCCTTGGGTGTTCCCTTTCTTTTCCATTAAATAATTTTTTGTACTTTTTACCCTTGTTTCAGATTTCAGCTTCCTCCTCTCTATCCTCTCACATGCTGTCTTGCAATGTGATCCTGTATTGTTTCATGTGACTCCAACCTGACCCTTTACTATTTACCATCTGAATTTTCCAGTCCATAGTACCTTTCTTTCATTGTAGAAACACTGTTGTTTTTCTCTGTATATTATCTTCATTTACTTTTCTCAGGAAAAAATACCAGAACTTAGAATATCTCTAGATCCTAGTGCTAGTAAAATTGTCTCATGTCGTTATTTGACATATTAACTGCCTTACATGAGAAATTTACTATGGCCATGAATGATTACACGATCAATATATTTTGTCTTTTCAGCTTTTCCATGTCCTTGTTATGAATACTTGTTGCAAGGGCAAAGGATCTGCATTTGCCTACTTAATCCATTTAATGCAAGGCTAACATCTTGTCAGCACTTAGGTATGCATCTCTAGTGTGGTTATTGTTAACTTAAAACAGAAAAGTTTTTCTAAATGGTGGCTCACATGGGGGGCAGAAAAAACATCTCATACAGCCGAAACATCCTGTCATCAGAGAGACAACGAGCTCAGATTTTTTGCACCACATAATGATGGAATATTGCCTGAATATCTACAATTCCTAGTTCTGAACAAAGCATGAACGTGAATCTTCCCCTTCCAGCAGCAGAACAGAATTCCTCATTACTCAGTTTCCAGGAGGAAGGAACATATTCAGGAGAATCTGTCTGAGAGATCCGAGCTCCTGGTCCTTCATCTCTGGCTCTGGGTTTTTACCATCATTGCACTCATGTTCTCAAATTCTCCTCTTCTCCAGCTGATCAGATGGGTGTCCCCAAACCTCTTTTTTTTCCAGCCACCTGTCATCTTATAACTGTCTTCAACACTTTTCAGCCATTCTAGTCCACTCTTTCGTCTAATTCTCTTTTCTCCATAGAGGTTTTCATGTAAAATGTTTGAACAAATTATTTAATGTTTACTCTGAAGTTCCTGCTCAGAATGTTTCCTCCTCAATCCACAGTCAAACAAATAGAGACCCTTTCATGCAGACTGAAAAGAAATTCACACCGTCAAGATCACATGCCAATGTAAAATGTCTGAGTGTTGTCAGTTTGCCTCATGTTGCTAATTGCATCACCCTACTCCTGAGACAACAGCCTTCTACATGGCAGACTTAGCTTATGGACACAAAGAAATATAATGCTCTCTTTCTCCCAGAATAAATCTGAGAAATATTAAGATCTATATTTTGAAACTAACAGCACATCCTTTTCCAAATATGTTGGTTTGAAACTGCATGTTAATAGTATTTGCTTTGGTGGCAAGTCAAGTTTTCAGTAATATACACCACAAAAGACTTACTGGCAGCAAAAAAATGAAAAAATTTGTGCATCACTGCTTCTTCATTTTATCAGAGGATCAGACATGAAAGCAATCTGTCTTCCATGATTTTTTGGCTCCTTCTTGATAATAAATGCAAGGTTTTGCAGAGACTATATGCCAGCAAAAACAGTCTATCCTACCAACCCTGAACATCCAAGAAGGGATGGTCTGGCACCACCCAGCTTTTTCTGACATATCTGCAAGCAAGCAAGAAAAGAGCTAAGCAATTGGCTGTATGCCTGCTCTAAGGCCAGGTTTGAACCTTCTTCAGAGGGGTCCCAGCTAACAGGAAGCTGGTGAACATTGTCTCCATTTTCAAGAAGGGCAAGAAGGAGGAGCTGGGAAACCACAGGACCATTGTTCTCACTTCAATGCTGGTAAAGTTATGGAGAAGATTATTTTGTGAGATATCAAAAATACCCAAAAGACAACACAGTCATTGGTCACAGCCAGCATGTAGAAAGGAAGAAAGTCCTGCTTATCAAACCTGATTTCTTTTTATGACAAGGTAACCCACCTAGCTGACCAAGGGAAGCTAGCTGAAGTAATCTTGGATTTCAATAAAGCCTTCAATACCATCTCTCACAGTATCCTTCCAGACACAGTGCCCAGCACACACCTGGATAAACACATTGTGTGATGGGTGAGCAACTGGCTCACGGGTTGGACACAAAGGGTTGTAGTGAAAGGGGTGACATCAGACTGGTGACTTGTCACTAGTGGGGTTCTGCAGGTGTCCATCCTCAGTCCTGTGCTCTTCAACATCTTCAAAAATGTCTTGGACACAGGACTGAAAGGGATACTAATCAAGCTGAGTGACAACACAAAACTGGAGGAGGTGTTGATTCCCTTGAAAGGAGTGAGGCCCCGCAGAGAGACCTTGATAAATCAGAGGTCTGGACAACCACCAACTGTATAAAGTTCAACAAGAGAAAGTACTGGATTCTGCACCTGAAATGGGACAACCCTGGAGACAGGGGAACAAGAGGCTGGAAAGTAATGCTGCGGAAAGCGACTTGGAGGTCCTGGTCCATGGCAAGTTGACCATGAGCCAGCAGTGCCCTGGCAGCCAGGAGAGCCAACCCTGTCCTGGGGGGCATCAGGCACAGCATCACAGCCAGGCAAGGGAGGGGATTGTCCTGCTCTGCCCTGAGCTGGGGCAGCCTCACCTCCAGTGCTGGGGGCAGGTTGGCATGTTGCAATATAAGAAAGACATTGAGCTGTTAGAGAGCATCCAAAGGAGGGAAATGAATGAGGTGAAGGGCCTTGAGGGGAAGCCTGATGAGATGAAGCTGAGGTCACTTGGTCTGTTCAGCCTGGACAAGAGGAGACTGAGGGGAGATCTCATTGCAGTTACAGCTTCCCTGTGAGCAGAAGAAGAGGGGCAGACACTGATCTCTTCACTTGGTGACCAGCAACAGGACCTGGGGCAATGGCCTGACATTGTGTCAGGGGAAGTTTAGGTTGGATATTAGAAGAGGTTTCTTCACCCAGAGGGTGGTTGGACACCGGAACAGGATGCCCAGGGCAGTGGTCACAGCACCAAGACTGACAGAGCTCAAGAATCATTTGGATAATGCTCTCAAGCTTATGGTGTGACTCTTGGGGATGGTGCTGTGCAGGGCCAGTAGTTGGACTCAATAAATCTTCTGGGTCCCATCCAACTTAGCGTATTCTGTGATTATGTGATTCTGCTACAAGAGTCAAAAGAATCAGTAGTGTGGATAATGACAGACATGAGAAGAACACAGTCTTGTTTTTTTTTTTTGTTCTTGGTTTTTTTTTTTTTTTATCTGACAAATTTTTTTTATTCTCTTCGACTGAGAATATTTGATGCAGGCAGATAAAATTTCAGAACTTCAATTTCAGATGTGATTGCTATTAATTTTTTTAAATGTTGCAATTTCAAATTGGTTTTGAGACGATGTTTGGCCCCAAACATGCATTTTGTTACATGTAACAGATTCTGCTAATCTTCAAAGCAAGTAATTGAGAATCATTTAGCCCTAGCCATTAAACATATTACTCAGTCTGACAGGCAAGTAACTATATAGGTACACAATTCACTCTAGGTAAATGCTTTCAAATGTGTAAGTTTTGACAAATGCTGGAAGAATAATCTAAATATATCACATCCTCTGGGAAAATCCAACCATTAAGTGGACTGTTAAAAACTCCACTGGGACCAATGGGTGGTAGGACCTTCAAACACTGATATACATATTTAGCAAAGGCCACTTGATTAGTCAGCACTAGAGACTCTGCCAACTGGGTTGGGCCTGCCCAATCAAAACTTAGAGGGACAGAGTTCCTCTAATATGTACTAAAATATAGGCTGGGGAAAACAGTCCATGTTATTCCTGCCTCAGGCAAAGGCAAATCCATCTGTGGGATTGCTTTTGCCCAAGGGCCTGGGTGCACTTGGTGGCTAGTGCAGGAGTCTGGTGTGTACATCTAGGGAATTTGATTCTGGGTAAGAAGAGACAATGAATTAAGTTGTACATTGTTAACTGCTATATAGCATTGTATGTCATTACTTCCATTACTTCTATATGCCATATTAAGAGTATTACAGTAAAAAATAACCCAGATTAATGAAGAACAAATGTGATGGAGCTGGACAAGTGCAACACTGGTGGAATCAGAACTGACTTCAGCTTGCAACAATCCAACATCACAGACCATCTTTCCTGCCTTGAAATTTTATGCCTGATGAAGCCCAAAGTCATGGACTTAGCAGGATAACACATATACTAAAGGAACAATGTTGTATGCATATATTAAAAGACTGGAAAGGTGATGATCATTAACTGGAATGTAGAGAAAGAATGGGATGTGGGCATGATGTAAATGGCATAGAATAAGGGATGGATATTGTTCTGATTTCAACTGGGATAGAGTTATTTTTCTTCCTAACAGCTGGTACGGTGTTGTGTTTTGGATTAGTAGGAGAATAATGTTGCTAAACTGTGTTTACACTACGTTGACATCACTTTATTTTCTTTATTCCACTGGAAAAACAAATATTTCAAACTTTTAATAAACTTGTCGAAATTTTAAATTTTCATATATAACATTAATTTACACCTCTTTAAAATGTTCTAACATAAAATACTTAAATCAAAATACCATCCTGTTCTAATGAATATTAATAAATGAAAATTTTGTGAAAAAATAATAAAAAATCACATTTAAAATAATTAAATTAATTAAGCATTTTAAAACATCAACTTTTCCTTATGAAAATTTAATTTTCATAAGGAGATACATCCTTGTGAATATTAATGTATAACCCATCTACTACTGCATCGCTGAGTACTTTTAAAATGTACATGATGTGCTATATTGCAGCCTTCTGTTCAGTTTATAATCAAATACCAAACTCATGTTCTAGAAAATGATTTATAAGAGAGATTGTAAAGAATTAACAATATGTGTAAAATGCTAGCATTTTTAAAACTCTAGAAAATTTATGGTTTCTAATGCCATTTTTTCTGTCAGATACAGAGGTTAATTTTAAATTATTTTTCTCTGTCACTTTTGCCATAGATACATTACCAATGATAAAAATGAAAATTCATGTCTAATGAATTCTGTTGAAGTCCAGCTAATAAAGAACATAAGAATTTGCTTTCAGAGATTAACATGTTTGATTTTTGAGATTCATAGGAAAACATTTATATGCTAAATAACTTCAAATTTTTTAGCAAAAAATTTTTGCTTTCAAGAAGAAAAAGAATAGTAATACAGGTGAGCAATCAGTGCTATAACGTAAAGAAGAAATTAGAACTTCTTCCTCCCACTGTTCTACTGAGTTGTTTTTATTTGATCAGTGGGAGGAATATGAATTGGCAGAAGGAAACACAGACATCCTTATAGACTCAATTTTGGGGTAGCAGGGTTGAAACATAGTGCCAGATGCAATGGTATGGTTTTTGTATTTGCTTGCTATGCACAAAGCCAAGCATTTTATCATACATGTAAGTATGCAGCAACTGCTCATGTAAATGATCACATTTGTATATAGAACAATTCAAATAACACTGTGGAAAAGAACTATGAATTGATATGCTTGCATGGCAACTCCCTGTCTTATAGCATAGTGCAACAATGATCAAAATGTTTGTGTTCCTTTTGCACAGGAAGCAAGAATGACAAGGTGAAGGAAAGGCTGTTTCCTTCTAGTTTCAATGTGCTGTTTTTAATGTGGGTTTATCTTATCTTTTACTATTTTAGCTCTCTGATTAAGTAGCAGTATTACACATGAGTAAGCAAAGGAGCCTCATCACAACTCTTCATCTTATACACTGGTCAATTTCTTCCTTTTCCTCATGACAACTGTCTTGTTTCTGTGCTTTTCTCATGCCTCTTATCCATTTGTTTGAGAGCATTTTTTTTGTGCAGGTTATCCAAATATCATGTTATATAAAGGAACATAGGGTATTTCTGGTTTAGAAATCATTATCTAGCATTTTCTGTTCCCTACTGAACTGTTTGCACTAGCTCTTCGCACAAAGATCCCATGTTCAAGGTTGCTGTATTGATTTTCAAAGCACTGCATGCTTTGAATCTTGACTGTTTGAAAGATCCTTGCTGCCTCTCCTTCAATTTCTTTGCTCCATTGAAAACCAGAATGTAATGGCAAACTTTTTCTGTCATCTGGGGAAAATAGAGTTTCCATGAGAATTAGGCTAAAATTCAGAAGCCAGCATAAAGAACAGCCCTAACCTAGTCCATCTTCAAGACAAAATGTGAAGCCTTCATCTTTCAATTCAGGTTCAGATGCAGCACCTCATCTTTACACTTTAAGTATTGCTGTATAGCGTGTTCACTGTCTTCCTGCTAGTTTAGAAGTAGGGTTTTTGAAGGTGTGAGAGTTTTATTGTTTTTTGTTTTGTTTTGTTTTTTCCTTTGGGGATTTGTGTTTGGTTGGTTTTGTTGTATTGAAGGAGAGCCAGACAACTATGAAATCTGGGCTACTCTCATATTAATAATAAGAATACTGGAAACAGTGCTTTTTGCAAGCTAAAAATTCAATAAAATGTCTTATGTGGAACCTGTGGAACCTTTCTAAACTGCAGTATTTGAAGTATTAAGTAGTCAAGTGTTCAAATCAACTTCTCCAGGGAAAGCTGCATGCCTAAATCAATGACAGGATTCCATAGACACAAGATACAAGTAGATTTTTCCTCTGGATAGACATACTGTTTCAGGATTTCTTAAGCATTGTCGTTCTGAATTCCATTTAAACTTCTTGATAAAATTTGCTGACTGGTGATCAGAACACTGTGAAGCATGGAGATACAAGGAAAGCTGACAGTACGGATAAGCTGTGTAAAATTTAAGATTAATTACATAACTTCATTTCATGTAGTATAATACGTAGTCTCTGCAAACTGGTGAAATTTCTGTGTAAGTTATAATCAGATTGGAAAAAAGTTCAGCTAAAATGAGGGCATTAGGTAGTCCTGTAATTATTTCAATATGATGCAGACTAATGCAATAGATATATTTCATCCCTAGACAATTCTTAAGTGAATTTTTCATGGATATATTCCCATAATCATGGACTTAACAAGCATACCAAAATTGAAGATTCAAGAATATAGTAACTTTCATAAGGGGATTAGAGATTTCTGAAAAGCTTTTTGTTATAGATAACACCATTGGTTTTCTCCTATTCAAATTCTGCTGCATTTGCCTAAAGTGAAACTGTCAGATATTAAAGCAATTATTTTTTCCTTATTCAGCAACATTGGCACTCCAAAGGCTATGAAACTTGAAGAAAAAGAAAGCGGTGGAGGAAAACGACAGAAAATCAAAATGCAGAATGTAAGAAAACAGCTGTTATTACTGGTGGGAAGGTGTTAGTCTTCCACAAGAGACGAAGTCTCAGAGGATTAAATGTAGAGAGCAAATTCACATATTCTTTAAATCAGTGTGAAGATCTTGTCATACACTCTTTTAAAAAATCTTATCATAATGTCTTCCACATCCTACTTCTGGGACCTCAGTTCACCAATCGTTCATTTAAAACAACCTTAATCATCTTTTCTTAGTGTTCTATTTTCAATACTACCTATCTTCAGCTGTTCCTCACATTTTTTTCTGATTCAATAGTTGTTTTGGTATGTTTTAATTTCTTTTCATAGAATCATAAAATTGTAGAATGTCTGGAATTGAAAGTGAACTTAAAGTTATTCTAGTTTCAATCTTCCTGCCATGAGATGGGACTTTCCATTAGACAAGGTTGGTCAAAACCCTGTGCAACCTATCCTTAAACACTCCCAGGTATGGGGCATCCACAGCTTCTCTGGACAAACTATTCCAGTGTCTTACCGCCCTTACAGGAAATAATTTTATCCCAATATCAAATCTAATCCTACTCACTTTTAGTGTGAAGTCATTCCCCTTTGTCACTGTCCTGTCACTACATGCTCTAGTAAATAGTCTCCCTCCATCTTTCTTGCAGGCTTTCTTCAGGTACTGGAAGACCACAGTATGATCACCCCAAGGCCTTGTCTTCTTTTAAACCCATTGTACTGGTTTGGGACAGATTTGGAAGGGATACCAGCATCATAAAGTCACCCCAGGACATCCACATACTTTATGATCTGTGCTTTCCTCAAATAAAAGATACCCTCTAAAGAAAGATGTGTGGAGGTAACTGTCACTTTATGAATTCACCAGTTGAAAGATTTCATTCTTCTGTTCAAAGAAGCAAAAGATTTAATTTGAAGATTTAATGACTCTNTTCCAGGGATGCCCCATACCTGGGAGTGTTTAAAGTTATTCTAGTTTCAATCTTCCTGCCATGAGATGGGACTTTCCATTAGACAAGGTTGGTCAAAACCCTGTGCAACCTATCCTTAAACACTCCCAGGTATGGGGCATCCACAGCTTCTCTGGACAAACTATTCCAGTGTCTTACCGCCCTTACAGGAAATAATTTTATCCCAATATCAAATCTAATCCTACTCACTTTTAGTGTGAAGTCATTCCCCTTTGTCACTGTCCTGTCACTACATGCTCTAGTAAATAGTCTCCCTCCATCTTTCTTGCAGGCTTTCTTCAGGTACTGGAAGACCACAGTATGATCACCCCAAGGCCTTGTCTTCTTTTAAACCCATTGTACTGGTTTGGGACAGATTTGGAAGGGATACCAGCATCATAAAGTCACCCCAGGACATCCACATACTTTATGATCTTTGCTTTCCTCAAATAAAAGATACCCTCTAAAGAAAGATGTGTGGAGGTAACTGTCACTTTATGAATTCACCAGTTGAAAGATTTCATTCTTCTGTTCAAAGAAGCAAAAGATTTAATTTGAAGATTTAATGACTCTGACATGATAATTGCTCTACATACAATACTTGATTGAGCTATATGTAGGTCAGAGGAGATCTCAAAACTTCAAACAATTATACTAGCATTAATTTCTCTTCCATATTATGCATTTATATCAGGTTGCACATACACAATTCTAGCTGCATATTAGGACATTTTAATCTTCTCTGTCATGAAAGCTTTATTTCCCCTTTCCTCATTTAAACAGCGTACTACTAAAATTTTGTTACTGTGATGTAGGAGGTGCAATTGCTGTTCAAGATGACAATCAGGTCAATATCTCCATGTCAATTTGAGATAATGGAGTCTCTTCATAGCAGCACAATTATGTGAGTCAATAGATTTAATACTAGATTCAAATTGCTAGTCCATTGAGACAGTATGCTTTTCATTGGCTTTTCTCCCCACCACAAACATGGCAAGAGATTTACAGCTAGACGTGTATTTCAACTAATTAGTGTCGTTACAGAACCATGAGCACATGAAGGAATACATAAAGTGCTACACAAGAAAAACTTCTTAGAAGCAATGGACCAAAACTGAACATAAGTAATAGTTTATTTACTATTTTAAATACCTCAAGATCTTTTCCTTACAGATAGCCAAAGCAAAACTTCCCAAAATTTTACTTTGTTCTTATCTTTGAGAGTCTTAAGGAAATGTGTTGTGATAAAACTATTGATTAGTTATGGCAGATTGAAAACCACACACTAGAGAGAATATTAAACTGAGTAGAAGTTTTCTTTCAGTCATACACAGAGCTCCAAGCTACAGGTTTAGAAGATTATATCCAAGAAAGAAAAACAAAGAAACAAACAAAAACAATTAAAAAATATAAACATTGACATTATCAGGATTATTCTGAAGAACATAATCATACACTGGAACTGCTACAGCTTCAAGTGGGTAATATACAGTCACATTGGTTATGGGAGAGGAAAAGTTATTTTAGCAGAAAAAATAGAATTAAGTGATAAAAATGGCTCCAACTAACTGTATTTACCAACCCAAACTAAGGAGCATTACCAGTCTTTACAGATAGGCAGTGACTGTGATACTAGTTTGGGTTTTTCCTTTTTTTTCCCCCTTTTGTATGTTTTCTATATTCTTCGCACACATATTTGTAGCTCTGTAGCCTATTGTATTAGTGACTAGCTTTCCCAGTACTTTTCCATGGCCTTTCCCTTGGCAGAAAGACAAAACAAATTCCAGAGCTGCA
>VZTT01064969.1:89214-99263 GCA_013400855.1 Buphagus erythrorhynchus | reverse complement strand
GGGTGCAGTCGCCGCTCCGCGCCACGCTGCCGCGCAGTCCCCGCGCCGCTCCGTGGGCCGCCGGAGCCGCACGTCGGGCCGCCCTCCTCTTCCTCCCCACCGCCGCCGCCTCTCGCTATGAATGCACGCCGGGCCCTGCTCTCCGCCGCCTTGCTCGCCAGCCTCCTCTGGGATTTACCTTGCTGCCTCCCGGCTTCCCTCCCTGCCTCCTCGGAGCTCGCCGCCTCCTCCAGAGGTGGTCGCAGCCGCAGAATGCCGCGATCCCCACGGGAGAACCGCCCGCGGCAAGGGGGACACGCCATGGACCGGGCGCTCCCACGGGCGGAACCCCACGAGTACATGCTGTCTCTGTTCAGGACTTACTCTATCGCGGAGAAACTGGGCATCAACGCCAGCTTTTTTCAGTCGTCCAAATCCGCCAACACCATCACTAGTTTTGTAGACAGGGGACGAGGTAAGTTCTGCCCCCCACGCCCCTCACGGTCCCCCCGGGGCTGCGGGTGCCCCTTCCCGCTGTGCTCCTCGGTACGAGGCTGCGGTCCCGTGGAGCCTGGTGCTGGGGAGGTGGGAAGCGCGCTGCAGTGGTCACCGGAGCTGTTCCCCGCCCCAGTGTTGCAGGAAAGTGCAGATCTCTCGGTAAATTGGGAGTCGCGTTGTTTTATTTTAAAGAAAACGGCTCCGCGGCACTAAACCCTAGCCGAGGCAGCTCTAAGTGCTGCGTGCGAGAAACACGAGTGTTCCTCCCCGAATCGTCACGGGGTGGTGGAAAACACACCCCAGCTTTGCAGGCAGAATTTGGGTGTAAATTCAACCTTGAAAAAAAAATTAAATATCGCTCTTTTGGTTTCTTTTCACCCACCGGAGAAAGGGTGGCTCTTATCGACGCGGCTGCACGGCAAAAAGAAAGTTTAAACTGACCGAGGGCAAACATCTGCCTGAGGCTGCTCTCGCCTCGGGTCGCGTTATCAGGGATACCTGCAGGAGGCCCGGCCCCGTCCGAGAGCGCTGGGGCTGGGACCCTCCTGCTCCGCTTGCGGGAGGGCAGCGCGCAGCCCAGGTACCGCCCGCCACCGGCACTCAGCGAGCATCCTTTGGGCTGTATGCGGGGTTGGTCCGCACGCACCCCGAGGCCGGGATTGGCAGCGGGGCCCGCTACCCCGGGCCGCAGAGCTTCCCGGGCAGCATCGGTGCCGTGGGGCTCCCGGGCCCCCTCCGTGACCTGCCGCGGGGCCCTCCTGTGCTTTTTCCTCATCGTCGTATTGCTCGTACCGGGGCCGCGAGTGCACGTTTATCGTCGGTCCAGAGTAAAATTTCCCTTCCATAAAAACGCCCCCCTGCCCCCTTTATTCGCCGCTTTTTTTCGTTACCCTGGTTGTGAACCATTAAGAACAGACTAATTAACAGGTTCTTAATGAAGGTTGCGCTTTCGTTCCTCCACCTCTCCCTCATCTGAAGACCCTCCCCTCCGTCCGCGCCTCCTCGGGCACTGGTGTACCTGCCGGTGGCTGGCAGCGCCGGGAGCCGGGGCAGCTCGCCGCTCTCCCGCCGTCTCCCGGCCGTTTTAGGGCAAAATACGGCGCCGGGAAAATCACACGACTCCCTTTGAGGCCGATTGCCCCAAACCAAATCGAACCGAACCCAAACCAACCCCTTCACCGCCTCTCCGAGCCGGAAGCCTCTCCCCGCCCACGGCACCCAAGGCTCAGCCCCTTGCCCCATCGCTACCCCTGGCTCGGGGGCGTTCTTCGCCTCCCACCTCGGTGCCCGTCGCGCCTCTCTGGGCTCGGGAGGATGCGTGGAAGCGCCCGCAGTATGTGCCCCTCGCGGTCGGAAGCCCGCAGACGTTTTCGAGGGGAAAGGGGACAAGGGGTTTTTCTCTCCCCCTTCGCCTTATGGGGGTTGTTTTCTTCGTCGCTGTTAAAAGCGGGGGTAGGGGGAAGAGCACTCGCTTTCTAGAAACACGGTTTCTAAAATTCACCCGCCTGAAAGGAGCTGGACCGCTCCCCCTGACGGAGAGGAAACGGGGTGCTAATTCTGCGAGCCGCAGGAAATGGAGCCGCGCTCGATATCATCTTATTCTTGATAACCAGAAGAAAGACAGTTAATTTAACAAATTTAGCTCATCTCGCTGCATGTGAGATTCTACTCCGGGGGAAGTGATTTGCTAACAGAAGTCCTGGTTTGATTAAGGAAAAGCCTCACTTTTCCCCATTGATTTTGATTTGATGTGTCACAGGCTGTGACCTTCTGCTGGACCTTCTGAGGGTTGCTTAGCATCAAGCCACTGATTGGAGTATTTCAACTCAGTGATCTAATTGAGTGTTCATGTCATAACATATCAAATATTGTCTAGTCTCCCATAATGAAGTGGACCAGCCGATGGCACATCACCAAAAAACTTCAAGAGAGCTTCCGTTCCTCTGAAGTGGTAGCTATTTTACTGCCCACCTCCCCGTGGGCTCCTAGCCCAGTTAATTGGCGAGCTGGAGTTGTGCTGATGATGAACAGTCTTTGCTCAGGGAAGGCGGGGAAGGGGGGCCAGATTTTCTGTCAATTTATTTGCAGACAATATAGCCGCCCAAATTGACCCAATTAGATGGGCTGCTCTTTACCTAACCGGCAGCTCCGGGGGGGATATGGCCGTGGCCGTCCCACCTGCCGCACGCCATCGTTCATGGCAGCATTTCGGGGGCACAGCAGCCCGCAGAGGAGCGCGAAGCAACTTTTAGTCACAGAAACACCCTTCCCATACGAGGCGGGCTGCCGTGCCTGCGTGTCCGCAGAGGTCCGGCGGGGCTGCTCGGCTCTGACCGGCAGCAGCTCCCGGCCACAGCAGTCCCAAGCCCGCCCGTCCCACCGCCCTCCGAGGCTGCGGGGCAGAGCGCTTCGGTGCCGACACCGACAGCCGCTTCTCCTTGCTTCGCTTCTTCCCTTCCCGCTTGAAGCTAATAAGATCATTTTCAGGGTAGCTCTAGAGGGAGTGAAGCCACACTACTGCTTAATTCATATACAATTTTTTCTCCCGTCGGTAGAAAAAGAGAGGAGAAAGGGGGGAAAGGGTTTGCGATTCCCCCTTCTCCACCCCCTCCCGCCCCCCACTCGCTCCCCCTTGTTACGGTCGCAAGATCAGACAGGACCTAGCTGAATGTAGGAAAATTACTGTTGGCACATGAAGTAACTCATTAAAACGCAGATGGTGCTCTCACTGGCCTCAGGACCCCCAGCATTGGAGCTCCACAGTAAGGCAGGACAATTAGGAGCTGCAAGGACTCCACCAAGCAGGGGAAAAAAAAAACAAAAAAAAAAAAAAAAAGGAGAGAGCGGGAGGGAGCTGGAGAAGGGAGCTATAAACAAGCAGTCCCACAGCTAGCAAGAAACGCGGTATGACTGGGAACAAATCGAAAACAAAAAAGAAGTAGCCGGAGTGCGAGGGAGCACGATTTTCGAAAGGATCTCCGTGGGAAGGGATTGCCACGAGGGCCGGCTGCTGCCAGTGCCCCTCGCCTCACCCTTTTGTGTCTGCAGAGCTGCCCGCAGCACCGGCACCACGGCAGGGCTCCCGCATACGAAATACTGTGGTCCGCGCCTAAGGGACGGGGAAATCGAAATAGGTCGAGATCGCCTCCTTTTTCCCTCCCCGTTTTCTTTGTGCGGTTTCGCGTTCCAGTCGGGAGGCAGCTGATTCGGATGGACAGGGATCTGAACATCGTTATTTTGCTCTTGCCATGGGGGTCGTGAGGGTGGTGAATAGAGGGCTGGGACTAAAGTGGAATCCCGTGTGCAGAAACTAAAAATGGCCCGACTGTGCATGTGGCAGAAGAACAGAGTGTAAATCCCACTTGAAGTTCATCTAGTACAACATTTTTATGCAAAACAGCGGGTTTCTGGGTGGACCGAAAACTGCAATGTAGTGTAATCTGTGCAGCGCCTCTGCCCAAGCAATGTTGTCGTTGGCAGAAGGAAAATGAAATATAAACAGGGAAGTATTTTAATGGGAAAGGAGGGAATTCACAACTGTTAATTATTTGGTGACCTTGTATTCGATTTGTTTGAGCCCCTTATAAAAACATTAATGCAGACCAGACGGCCGGAGCGCGGCAGCGAGCTGCCGCTCCTCATCCCCGCCGTGCACCGGGTAAAGGAGCGAGCGGCCCGAATAGCCCGGTCCGGTCCGGCCCGGTCCGGCGGGGTCTCCGCACCCGCGGAGCCGGTGGCGCGGGGGCGAGCGGGGCACGGGCGGCGGCTCCGCGCTGCCTGTGCCGGGAGGTGTTTGGGGGTTGGTGTTTCAGGCTTGGTATTTCGGGGTTGGTGTTTTATCCCCTCTCCGCGGGAGCTGCGGAGCGGGGCTTCGGCGGCTGCGGCTGCACCTCTCGCCTCTTCGCAGTGAAAATGGGGGCTGTCGGCGGGGGGAGTATTTTTTAGTTTATCTTTCGTTTGTTTGTTGTCCCTGGAGAAGGCGCGGAGACTCTCGCACGCAGTGCTGCGGGTCGGGAGGGCGGTCCGGGGAAGCAGAGCCGGGAGCTCCGTAGATCAGGCAGCTCGGCGGGGCGGTGCGCTGCCGCGGAGCCGCTCTGCTAACAGGACGAGTAATTAACGCCTATCAACCCATTCCGGTGGCTCATTTCGGACCTGGTCCTGATTTTTTTCGTTTCTGTTTTTTTTTTTTTTAAGTATTTATTTTTCTTAAATCCAGAAAGCCTCCTGTGAGGCATGCTGAGAGGCTGCTTTAGATTTTTTTTTATTTTTTAGGGGGGGAGATGGGGGGCGACACGGCGGGGACGGAGGTCCGAGCTCTCCGCCTCGGAGCTGTGGAGTTTCCGCCGCCCGCGGGGAGATGCTGTGCCGCAGCTGGGCTGGCCTCAACGGGCAGCCGAGTGGCCTGCGGGGAAAAAATCCGGGGCAGGCCAGGGCCACTCGGTGCTGGGCACGGCAGCGGGGCGCCTCGCCCTCCTCATTTACCTCCTCCCTTGATAGTAGAAAAAAACCCAAAACGGTAGATCGGAGGAAACCCTCCTTTCCTTCCGATTTAGGGGCAGGCTGAAACTGAGGGTAGAAGTCCTCTTATGCCTGAAGTCTAATTTATGAACTTAAGGGGATGTTTCAGGCTTTGCTAGTTACGGCCAGATCTGTATGCTCTGTTGCTCTATCTTAGGGCTTCCACATTTGTCGCTCAGAAATATCTTTGCTTCATTTCTTAGCTCCAAGCGCTGAGAATATTCAGGCCGATTTTCTCAACACGAAAAATTATTATTTCTCCTCCATCGAAGTATTTCGGGTAGTGCAACCGCCGCAAATGGGGAAAGGGAAAGATACTGGATTAAGGTCTGTTACAGCAGGTAGAAACCCCCCCAAGGAAGCTCCTGTCCACCTCGGCGCATCTCCTGGGACGATGCCGACAGCCGAGGGCCCGGAGCATTGCGAGACGTCCCGCGGGTGTTGCAGCGATCTCTCTGCGCCCGAGGGCCGAGAGTCTCTCGTGGGGAGCGGGCGAGTGCGGCAAGGGCAGGCAGCCTTCCCGGAGCAGGTACGGTACAGCGGTGATTAAAGGTACATCACAGCCAGGTGCCTCCCCGCTCCGAGGAGGAAAAAAAAAAAAAAAAAAACAAAAAAAAGAAGAAAGGAAACAGCCCTCCAACAACTAGTTAGTGTTTTTGGCAGGATTGGGAATTCGTCCGAGGAAGGTGTGGTCTTTCTCGGTTACTCGATAGCGAAGCGAACGATACATTTAAATCTAATCACTCTCTGTAATAAAAAACCGCGGCGAGGCAGGCGCTGGGAGATGTGGAATTGAAACCCGGAGAAATACCACACATGGAGAGTCAGCCCCTTGTTTCTACAACTTGGGTAATGCTCCGAAAGAAATACCTGTCAGCCTTGCGACTCTGCAGACAACGTGTGGGTAGACCTTCGCAATTAGGGACAATATATGTTTTAATTTCCAGATTATTGTTGTGCGAGTGTCTGCGAAGTGTCTTTAAACTGAAAATGTGCTTTTGGTTTGCGAGTTTAAATATGGCTTGAGAGAGAATTTGGGAATGGGAAAATTCTTCTTGAATGTGGTTTGGGTATAATTTGCAGTGATGTAAAGTTAAGATCTGAGCCCTGATGAATTGGCTGGGAGCCCAGTACCTGATCTGCCATGAAAAGGGAAACTTTGTGTAGCCTTCGTTAACCCCCGTCTCTCCTCAAAGCCCAGACTGCGGCGAGAAAGCGACCCGGGAAACGGGAGAGGCTTCACGCAGGGAATTGGGGGAAACGTCCCAACCCAGTCATTCATTTCCCTTCGGAGATGCTGAAACCGCAGCCACCGCACGGCGGAGGAAAGCACGGGGGAAGGCGAGCGGGGGCCCGGCTCAGCCGCCCCGGCCCGGCCCGGCCCTGCCCGGCCGCGGGAGCACCGGGCACGGTGCTGCCCGAGCGCCTCCCGAGGGGCAGAACGGAGTGGGGCTGCTCTCTCCCATCCGCCACTGACACATCCTTAAATTTCAGATAGACCTACTCCCTCCTTCTGTCCCTCCTTCCCGCTCCTAATATTTTATTTTCGCCCGAAAAGAAAGAATAAACCACGGAGAGTCGAAATAGAACTAACACTTACTGCAGAGCTAACATTCATCTACATTAACGCTCCAAACATAAACACACCTCCCCCGTGCATTTTCTGCAATGTGGCTTTCCCCAGCCCAGCTGGAATGACTTTGCTGTTCGCACTAAGTATTTCGGTAACGGGAATATCTGTAAGAACAGCTTCAGCTGGCCAGAGAAAAAGGCAGATCTCCAGCTGGCTGTTAGAAACCTCGGGTTTCACCCTAGTCGCTCCTTGGGTTTAAAGGAAGACTGAAGAGGACAAGCCCCAATCCGTTGTCCACTGCTCACAGGGAGAGAGAGGGACAGTCAGGGTGTCTCCACGCCGTCTCTGCTGTCGCTCTTTGTGTGCTGGGAAGGCAGCAACTTCGCTGGAACAAAGGGTCCTCAACCTAGACCCATCCCTCCCCGTTTTGTGGAGGTTCCGGAGGGTCCCGCTTTCCCTCTCCGCCCTCCGCTGCTTTTCCCACCCTCTCGACTGCGCTGGGAGCGAGCCAGTACTGGTTTAGGATTATGTATTCATCTGGAATTATTAGGTTACAAGAGTGAATAAATAGAGTTTATCTGATCGGATTCAAAGCTGCTTATTTGAAACAATCGGCAGCCCTGCCCCTTTCCCTGCCCTCCCGAGAGAGGCACGGGAGCCGGCAGCTGCCTGAGCCAGTGGAACTTTTCCAGCACAGTTTCGGTGCTGCTGAAATCCATCTCAGAGGTCCGCTGGACCAAGGGCACATCTCCCTGCAAATCGGCCGTGTCCCCAGCGTGCCATGCCACCGAGCAACCCGGACCAGCCGTGCAACGCCCCATACCCTCGCCAAACTGGAGTCTCAAAAGATGCTGCTTGGGAAGCATCCCTGAGTGAGCCTTTTGGCACCCACAGCGCCGGAGCTGGTTTCCTCCCACACCGCCGGGTGACAAGGGTCTGCAGACCCTTTAAAGCCCATTTTCAGTAGCGGGGACACGCGAGGAATTCAGCCTCTCGCTGCTTCACTGCCGTCTAAACTGCATGCCTGGATGTTACCCCCGAATGGGATTATTTCCTGCGCCGCGACGCCACCTGAGTGACGGTTTCTTGAGGAGAGGCGCTGTCACCTTCGGGTCCCCTCATCCCTCGGGAATGGGCTGCTCTTTCCCTGAAAGCTAAGACTGCCGGGCAGCGCTGCCTTGCTCCTGCATGCCGGCAGAGATATGGGGGATCCCAGGACCGTGGCGCTGGCCAACAATAGGACAGGGAGGAGTGTGTGTGTGAGGTGTCTGCTCCGGAGGCACAGCGGCCTGGAGGCAGCACTCTCCTCAACCCCACCCCATAGCGACTGCGAGTATCAAAGAGAGCGAGCATCTCTCTCTGAAAGCAAGCGTGACACCCGCCTCTCCATCCCCTAAGCAACGAGAGCCATTAAAAGCGAATCCGTGCCCTGGCCCGGCTCTGCCCACGTCCCGAAGCTGGGGATAGCGGCAGGGGAAGATGCTGATCTAGTTTCCTCGACGTTCGCTGGAGCCCTTGAACGAAGGTCTGAAGCATCTCGGCAGGGCCAGGAGATCCGTCTGCACCCTGACAGATGTTGGATGCAGAAAAAAAAAAAACAAACCCAGACGACGGGAAAGAGAAGGAGGAGGAGAACCTGCGCTTTCTTACCCGAGGGATGCTCATCCCTTTTTGTCTGAAGTTCCCAGGACCCCCTTGAAGGAGGAGGCAATGATACCAGAGATCTCCTGAGCTGTTGGACCCTCCTCCCGCAACCACGTGCACCTCAGCCCCTGGCCTCCATGGCCATCGCCTGGGAAGGGCAGAACTACCCCCACGCGTCCCCAGAACCCACAGGAGACTCATGGACCGCATCCTGGTCTGTCCTCGCAGTGCTGATGAAACTGTCCAGCACCTCTAGGCAGCTCCCGATGGGTTTCACTTTTATTTTCACAGCTCGATAAAGCAGCTGTTGTCGTCACCTGGACTGTGACGACATTTTTCGGGCTCTGCTCGTGGTTTTTTTAGTCTCCTTCCGCACTCCCCGAGCGGGACGCACGACCAGGCTGCCTCTCGCCCCTCGCTGGGAAGGAGCAGCCCCACCGCGAGGAAACAGACAAGCCTGAAGTGGGAGGCGGAGGCAGGGATGCGAAAGGCCTGGATTCAAATTCTCCGACATGCTTGAAGNGGGGACGCGCTCGGCAGGCAGCCAGGCTCCGCCGTAGGATCCTGTGGCCTGGCTGCGTGACAGGTCTTTTTCCCAGCAATTCCCGCTGTCCCTGCTGCACTCCACGCTCCATCTCCCTGATGACGTCTAGGGGAACACGCAGCGACGCGGGGCGACTGTCGAGTGTGCTAATCCGCACTGATTAACTGCACGTTAATCCGCATTGATTTTTACATCGCCGTGGCGCGTCTGAAGGTTTTGGTTTGCATAAATCATCCCCTTGTCTCTCCTGCCCCGCAGGAGGTTCCCAGAGACCTGTCAGGTAGAGCCGAGGTTGTGAAACATCNGTCCCGAAGCTGGGGATAGCGGCAGGGGAAGATGCTGATCTAGTTTCCTCGACGTTCGCTGGAGCCCTTGAACGAAGGTCTGAAGCATCTCGGCAGGGCCAGGAGATCCGTCTGCACCCTGACAGATGTTGGATGCAGAAAAAAAAAAAACAAACCCAGACGACGGGAAAGAGAAGGAGGAGGAGAACCTGCGCTTTCTTACCCGAGGGATGCTCATCCCTTTTTGTCTGAAGTTCCCAGGACCCCCTTGAAGGAGGAGGCAATGATACCAGAGATCTCCTGAGCTGTTGGACCCTCCTCCCGCAACCACGTGCACCTCAGCCCCTGGCCTCCATGGCCATCGCCTGGGAAGGGCAGAACTACCCCCACGCGTCCCCAGAACCCACAGGAGACTCATGGACCGCATCCTGGTCTGTCCTCGCAGTGCTGATGAAACTGTCCAGCACCTCTAGGCAGCTCCCGATGGGTTTCACTTTTATTTTCACAGCTCGATAAAGCAGCTGTTGTCGTCACCTGGACTGTGACGACATTTTTCGGGCTCTGCTCGTGGTTTTTTTAGTCTCCTTCCGCACTCCCCGAGCGGGACGCACGACCAGGCTGCCTCTCGCCCCTCGCTGGGAAGGAGCAGCCCCACCGCGAGGAAACAGACAAGCCTGAAGTGGGAGGCGGAGGCAGGGATGCGAAAGGCCTGGATTCAAATTCTCCGACATGCTTGAAGGGCCTGCCCGATTCCGCACCTCTCCGGCCGGCGCGCAGTCCCGGGGAGGCGGGGAAGCTCCGGTTCGGGAACTCCTTCTCCTTGCTGCCTCCTCGTGCCACGGCGGGCGGGGCGGGGACCACGGCCGTGCTCCGGGAGCAGGGCAGGTGTGCGGGGCCCGGCGAGCGCCCAGCTCCGCAGCCGGGGATGCCGCGTGGGTGCGCGGGCGGGCGGCGGGGCCTCCCACGGCGGCTCCCGGCGGGCCGAGGGGGACGCGCTCGGCAGGCGGCG
>VZTT01064969.1:41575-86610 GCA_013400855.1 Buphagus erythrorhynchus | reverse complement strand
TACGAGGACATGGTGGTGGAGTCCTGCGGCTGCAGGTAGCGGGCGGGACGCCCCTCGGCGGCAGCCGGGTCTGCGTCTGGCGGAGGTGCGGCGGCAGCGGCGAGCGGGGCCCCGTCCCGCGGCTGGGGCGGAGGGGCCGGCGGAGGGGCCGGCACCGGGGCTCCGTGGGGGCTACGGCAGCGTCGGCCCGCGGCTGCCGGCGGGGAAGGGCGAGCGGGCCGGGCAGGCGGCGAGGCCCCCGCCCGGTCCCTTCCCCGCTCCCCTCTCCTCCCCCGGGGTTTATCTGGCCATCTATCCTTCTCCCTCTAAAGGTGAAGGCAATTTACCAAGTACAAAAAGAGTCGGGGGAGGGAGAGGGAGCAGACTGATCCCTCTCTCTGAAGTTGCTTGAAGAGGGCTGTTTCATTTCTGCCCTCTCTCTTTCACATTCCTGCAAGCTTACCAGCCAGAAATAGCCTACGGCCCCCCCTTCCCCTCTCTCACCCCCAAGGGGAAAAAGAAAGAAAGAGAAACGGAGAAAAAAAAAAAACAAAAAACACACCAAGATTGTAATTATCAGCTAGGTTTTGTTTTAAGACAGCAAAGAAAAACTGTGAAGAGCGAAGTGTTACAGAAAGCACAGCCGGGGTGGATTGGAAAGGAAACTCCTTCGGGTCCCACGAAGAGTGCAAGGATGCCATTACCAGGTCTCTGGGTAGCTGTGTCTCGGCAGCCCTCGCAACTTGCAGCAGTATTATATGCAAATGTTGTGCTGGAAAAGGTGCTTTATGTAAGATTTCTGTTTCTTTCCCACCTTTGGTCTCAGCTGTGGCTTCACCTGAGGAAAGTGCACTTCGAAGCTATGCCTAGCCCTTAATGTAATTATTATGTTCATAGTTCAGGCTTTTCCCCACCGATTTCTAGAATTGTTGGCTTATCTGGTATTGCAGAGCTACAAACTTGTGGAAAAAAAAATTGAAAAGAGAAGAGAATAATAATATAAAATGCTAATAAAAAGACTCGACCAGGAGCATTAACTTAAAATGCACATTTTGCTTTGGATGCACTGTTGTTCATATAAAAGTTGTAAATATTTGTTTATTTAAACAGACTGAAAAGTGCAAAATGGAGGTGAACAACATGCATTTCTTTTTTAATGTACAAAACATGATATGCACTCGAAATGTTATAATTTCTAATATTTTTAAAAGTTTATATTTGAGTTGTACAGAATTAAGCATTAATCAAATATTTCATCCTTACTTAACATTATCATTTCCTTAAGATATTATTACAAGATTTAAATTCTGTGCTAATAATGGAGAAAATAATTTTTTTTTACTGTCTACCTCAATATAATGCAAGTATTTACAACTCTAAAGTTATCTGAGGTAAATTAATATCCAGAACATTTTTACAATACACCTTTACTGGACGATACTACAACTATTATTGTATTATTAAACATTTTTTTTTCCAAAAAGTCAGCTTGCTTTTATATGTTCTATTATTTGATTAAGTAATTCTGAGTTCTCAAGTAAATATTGGCTCTAATTCTAAAATGCTGCAGAGTTGAGCTGGATCAAGTGCCACTTGAAGGCGCACCTAAAGCCATTCCTCCTGTCTGAAGACTTTTTGTACTCTCACAAGATCTTTAGTTTCGTCTTTGGTATATGCCAGCAGCATAAAGCTGCACTGTGTTTTTATGCATTTTATGCAATGATTATTGTAAGTGGGAGAATGCATTAAGGGGAAAAATTCAGGCAAACGTTTGTAAATCTCATCTGTACTGGGGACATTAATATACACTGTATGATGATGATGATGAGCAAAAGACAATGAATGTTTTATAAATTATATTTATTTTGATGCAATGGGTAATATATTTATTAAATATTTCCTGGCTATCTCTTAGATAATGAAGAACTATTCAATGAGTAGCTGTTTCAGTAAGAGAAGGATCCCCTCTCAGTGATGCGTGCAGAGGTGGTACAGACGCAGCTTGGGGGCTGTGAGCCCCACTCTCAGGGAAAAAAAATAAAAGCCTCATCTTATATGCAGAAGGGCTGAAAGAGCTGCTCACCTTGTGGAATGTGTTTGAAAACAAGGTTCCTTTCATGGAAAGTGGAATTTTTTTGCCATATCACAAGATCTGATCCCACACGTTTTTCTCTGACCAGCTTTCACTCCCTTGGACTGGTGCTTGAACAAAGGAGTGCAGAATCGGGCCCGAGTGTTTGAATAGCAGCAGCTAAGAGACCTGTAGAAGACTCCAGCCTTAGACTTGGTACAACTGCCAGAAGAATATTGAGTTCTAGTACTTAATAGTGTTTCAAGTTTGTTACTAGTAGTAGATTTAGAAATTATAGCTTAAAAAGGGCTTTGATTTTAAAGGCAGGTTCACCATGTGCAGTTCTGACTGGTGTGGACTTTGGTTGGTGTTCTGACCATACCAGTTCAGTCTTCTGCTGTGGATCAGGACTCTGCTCTCTTTATGAGGGAAAGAATGGGCAAATGATGTCCAACAAGCTGCAATATACTCTCTGAGGGAAGGTAATAGATATATGTAACACATTGTCAACTGGAAATGAACATGATGTAAAATCTGAAGTTTTACAAAATTGTCAGCTAGAGGAGGCTGAATGAATCATCTCTTTATTTTGTTGTCTATTGAGCAAATGAAATATTGTGTGTACAGACAATGCTTTGGCTAAAACCATACACTGAGAGTTTCAATGCAATTTCCTTTCCATGTAAAAACCAATATCGCTTCTGTTGCAAGCCCATTCATCACGCGTGTGGTGGCAAGCTGTGCTGTCACTGAGTTGTCCTTTCTGCTCTGCCTCAGACATGGCTTTGGGAAGCTTCATCAGACAAAGTTCAACTGTGGGAGGCCTCGGAAAACTTCCATCAAAGGAAGTTGTTAAAGAGGCAACGTTTTTCTGTCCTGGGTGTACAGTGTAGTGCAGTTTGTACCTTCTTATACATTAGCTGAACTTTGGTGACGTCTTTAATAGCCAAAAAATGTTTGAAAGCCCTTTGTCCCAAATGTCTGTGGTTGGTAACCTCCAAGAGGAGTGGAGAGACAGAAAAAAGACAAAAATAGTTAGGAACTGCAGTATCTGCTTTGGAGGCACACCTTTTGGATATTGCTTACTGAAGCAGAGAAAGCACTGGCCTTTTTGAGCATGTGTTCTGCATGCTATAGCTAATATAACATTATCTGAACTCATTTTGGCAAGTCTGCTATTCCTAAAGATGGGATCTCTGTTCACTTCCTTTTTTAGGTCTGCAGTATTCTTTTTGCACAAATCTGTAAAGGAGCAATGTTGTGCTGAGAGGGAGAAGCGAATAGATATAGCACTTTCCTTGCGCTTCTCATCCCCTGTCCTACCCTCCCCCCAAGAGATACCCAGTAAATTGAAAATGTAACAAAAAATACCTGTAATTATTGTTTCAGCTTTTTTACTACAAATACTGCAAGCCTTTGTTACAGAGAAATCCAAATATGGGAATGCAGTGGATGCGCAGCTCAGATCTCTTTGTCCTGCCAAAGTAATATGAAGTTTCTTTTCCATTTCTCAACTCCCTATGCTCAAAATCACGTTTAAAAAGGGGAAATTATTTCTTTTATTATGTTGCTGGCCAGAAGAGGGAGCAGAATCTATGAAATAGTGGGAATAGACAACGAGGGACAGAAGACAGCTGAAGTTGGTCTGGCTGATGGTGTGATACTTATCAGCAGACGTTACACAATTCATCCATCACTCTGGCTGTGCTGCTCAAGCACAAGAAAATCACTGACTCATCTTTGAAGTGTAGATATGCATTGGAACAAATTCCGAGTACATGAATGAAAAAAACAGCCTGGGACTTAAGCCTTTACTTTTATAAGTAAGCTCTTTTTTGGACCACAGGCTCCCTCTTACATTTGTTTGTCAGAGAGGTGTATTTTTGGAAATGATTTTCTGTGGAGAAAGAAGCTGGACATTCCCCATGAAGAGCAGATCCAGTCTTCCTCCCTGTTATCTCCATGTAGATGAGAGGTTGGTCTGTTTACTTGCATTTATAAAATAAGCGTGTTGATTTTTAACAGCTCAGTTCAACCTCAAATATTATTTGAGCTGATCACATTGTATGAAACATCTTCCTTCATAAACTCTTATCTTTGCTTCAGAAGCACATCTGAAGCTGTAAGGAAGTTGAATGACTGAACTTCACCCTTGTCAATCATTCAGAGGCTGGGCAGCAGGACAGCAGATATCAATAGCACGTAATTTGTTCTCTCACATAGCAGCCATGTGCTATAAAGGAGTATATTCCCCTAGAGCAGGGTCTTCTTGTCAGCATTCAGCTATATTATGTGATTAGATTTCCAAATATTTGTTCTTGTTTCTTTGCAGTGTCAGACCCATTGTAAACTGAGGATGTTCCAGCTGTTCATAATCGTGAGGGAGGAGAATCAACATATTGTTCCTGCTACACTCATCATATGCCTATTGCTTGATGACTGCAGCCTTGAAAAGTACCACTGTCTTAGTTAATATACATTACTATTTAGTGTACTATGCTGTTGGGAATTAGAAACGGTTCTCCCAAGGTTTTACCCAGACCTAATTTTGCACAACATCAGCCTGATCCAGAGTATGGGACTTTATATTTGCCCATGTGCTAGCATTTTGACAAAAGTAGAGTTTGTTTAAACTATGAATGCTGTCAACTCCCTCTCTGGAACTGAGAAATCTGAAATTGGACTGTGGACCTTTATCCAATAAGACTGCTTTCCTACTAACAACTTTCTGCACCATTTTTTAGGAAGACCTTAGGGAGAATCTCAATCCTATGGAACATTGTTAAATCAGTGAAAAAAACACTGCTTTCCAGAATGTGAGAATTTTATTACTAGAGAAAAATGAGTGAAAATGCTCCTAGGACAGCAGAGTTTGAGTGAGTGGGCAGGAGAGACCTCAGGTGAGTAAGAAAAGTGGAGGTCTGGTTGACAACTCATTGCTTTGGTGGAAGTGGGAAATTGCAGGAGGGCCATAGAAGAATGAAAAGGATAATGTAAGGGCAACCTGCCAAACATCTGAGATGTTTTCACTCTAATGGTAAGAGTATGGAGAATAAACAGGAAGAACAAGAAGTCTTGGGACACGACAAAGGCTACAGTTTAATCAGCATCACACAGGCTCAGTGAAATAAATTGTGGCACTTCAATATTAGCAGAGAGAGTATAATCTGTGTAGGAAGTAGAGGCAGTAAAACAGGGAAGAGTATTATCTGGTATATTAGGAATGTGTAGAAGGCCAGAGAGAGGGGAAAGACAGAGTGGTTGGAGATGAAACAGAGGAACAGTAAAACTCTACTGAAGATTACTGAATGAGGAGGAGGTTAATGTCACATTTTTGAGGAACTTCTGGGAGTGCCCTGAGGGTATGAGGTGGTGGTAATCAAGGACTTTACTTAACCAGGTTATCTGCTGTCAGAAAATTTTAAAACCAGCAAAACAAAACCCAACAGCACAGCACAAAGTGTTCCTCAAGTTTTTAGAATGGGTTTGGAGAACTCTTTGTTTCAAAGTATTAAGGCAATTATGGGAGACATGGCCAGATAAGATATGATAGATATCATTAATAAAGAGAAACTTGCTAGACAATTTGAGCTCATGTGTCTGTGGAGGAAGAGAGCAAGACCAAATGACTCCTGTATGGCAGATTTCCTCACTTTGGGCATTTGATAAGGAAAGTTCTGAAGGGAGGAACAAAAAAGAGAAAGAGTATTAAGAAAACAAGTAGTTTGGAAGAAATCCTTAGTTAAAGGTCGAGGAACCTATCCTGCTGGCAAGGAGGACAGCACTGGAGAAAATCGGGGGTCTGAGTCAGAAGTTGTGTGGTTGTCTATTGGCAAAAACCCATCATACAGAAAGTGAGCAAAGACTACTAGGATAAGTAGAAGTGAAGTATAAAGTGCAAAAGGGATCAGGGAAAGAAATTAGGAAAAAGGGAAAAGGATTATCACTTCATGGGGATGTTAAATAAAGGACAAATGAGAGAGTGGGCTGAAGTGTGAAACACAACCTTTGCAAGTAGGAGACAATTGATATGAGAGGCTGAACACACTTAGAACTAGCAAGGGAATTGAAATGCAGCTCACAGAAGGGAAGTGAAGGAACCTTTGAATAAGGGCATATACTCAGAGCAGGAAGTCCTGGGGAAGTTTGCTCTGGTATAATTAAAGAACTAACCACAGCAATTTCTGAAATATTAACAAGTTTATTTAGGAACACAGAGAAGATTTAAAAGGTATCAAGAACTACAGACCAGACAATCTGTCTCAGATACCTCCAATATTTTGAGAATTACTGCAAAAAATTGAAGTGCTTCCTAAAATAGCAGCTGCAGAATGATAATGTGATAAAAATATACAGTGTGAATTTATCCAGAACAAATCATAACTAATTAGTCTCGTGTTCTTCTTGGTAAGAGTGACATGCAACTCAAGCACATAAATTTCAAAAATGATTTTGCCACATTGAAGGGACATTTTGATATAATTACAGTGAAACGTAATAACAACAATATACACTTAAGCACTTTATGCAAAATCTTACACTTAAGAAAGGATAACATCAAGCAAAACATAAAAAAAAAACAGCTAATAATGCTTATACAAGAGAGAATCTGGGCTGTATAGTGAAATGAGTTCTAAATACAAGGTAACAAATGATTAATGCCCAGGATATTCCAGAGAATAACAACTGGAATATTAGGCGTCAGAAATATTCTGACATCTAGGCTAATGAGGGCCCAGGTAAAATGCTGTGCCCAGTTTTAGGGATCATGATATAACAAATAATTTTCTGGCATCTTCTGGATCATTGGTAGTCTGCTGCCCACAGACTAAGATGACCTGGGACATCAGTATATCTGGACACAGCAGATACCTATGTAAGACTCACTCAGGGCCAGCTTTTTCTCTCTGTGCTCTGAAAAATATTTTCAGATATGTTTACCAGGGTGGGTCTTGCTCAGTACCTTGCCATCAGAAGAGGAGGGAGTAAAGCTCCCAAGGTGCTGTTGCATAGAGAACTCTGCAGTGCCACAGTGTCAGATCTTTTAATCATAAACTGCCTGACACTGAGGAGAACTAAAAACTGTTATGCACTCATCTACAATTATCTCCCTTGAGACACAGAGATCTGAATTTTCCTCTTGAAATAGGAAAAAGATGATTTATTGTGATGCCTATTGTGGCACGTAAACTGGACTGTATGCCTTCTGGGATGTCATTAGTACTAAGCAGAGTGGAATAAATATCTCTCATAACTTTATATAAGGCATTCTGTTTAATGCAGCCAGATGAACGCTTCACAATGAGGGAGCCCCTTTGTTCACTTCCACTCAGATGGGGTCCGGCACTGGATGAGAGTTTCTTGTTGCCATCATAAACCAGACAATGGGTCATAGCATGACAAAAATGTGCTTCTGTGAATTCACCAGGCACAATTTGCTGTTGATGCCAATTCTAGTCAAAAAACTCCCAAACCTCAATCAACCTAAAGCCAGTTATCTACACTTTCCAACAGATGTTTTGCAGCCAGCTGTGTCCTACAGCTGACTCTGAAATACTTTTCAGAAACTAGGTTTTGTGTCCTCAAGAGTTTTAATCTAGCATTGCTCTTTTGTTTGTCATTCCATATTGGTTCAGATGTGGAGCTCAAGAGAGGAGTTTTGGATATTACTATGACCAGGCAAATAAAAGCAATGAAAAATCTGGTCCATCTTGAACCAGAAACCCTGCAGACATGAGAGGAATCAGTTCTTGGATGTGTGTCTGCAGGCCCTTGGCACAGCTGTGAGCTGAGTACAGCACACCTTCTAATCAACATACATCTTTGATTAGTGAAGATGGACATCCAGTATGACACAAGCTCCCAAATGTTTTTTTTTGCTTTGTTGTTTTAGAGGGAAGTAAATTACTATCATCATCTAAAGCTGGAATTCTGTAAACCATACTCCTGTCCCTTTTTGTCAATACAAGCAGAATATTTTCATTAACAGCACTGAAGTTTTACTGACTCTTCTCTATAATTTGGTTGCTCTTTCTTTTTGTTCTTTTAGAGTAGAGTCTAAAAACCTATTTAAATTGGGATGTATCTCTGCCAAAGGCTGTTTTGCTGGGAGACAATGCAAACAAATTCATGACTGACAAAACAGGGAGCAGAGCCATGAAACATTAGGCATCTACTGTAGGTATGGCTGAAAGGTTTGAGAGAGAAAGAGGAAATAAAGAAGTGTTCATAATTTAAAAACTTCTCAGGTATTTCTGACTTCACATTTTATCTCAGGAGGAAGGGTACTCTTTATATTAAGATGAATGCCTAAGATGGCAAGGAAGATGGGATCAACCTGGGGCCATTAGACGTGTGGCAAACAATTGGAAAACAGTCATATTTGCTTGAAAAACAAAAAAAACCATTTTTTTTTTCTCTAATTATGAGAGCTATGGTATTAGGAATTGCTGAGGCATCTACTCTCTAGCTTCCCCTCAAGTACCACACTGTTACAGATGTGAGAGGTTTAGGGCAGCTTAGAGAAAGCCAGGACAATGTACTCCTGGGCATTATGTTTTGTACAGCTTGGTAGTCCTAGTGGGTTTGCAAATATTTCTTGCTCTGGGTTCTGCTCTGTTCTCTATCAGCAACCACCAGGACAAATTCCTTGATGTGAAGGTAGAATTTGTTTCAGATGGAACAGCCTAGAGATAATGCCTTCTCCGCCCTACAGCTTTGGCTCTGGCCTTTTCTGTTTGTGGCACAAGCTTTGCCAGAAGCTATGAGGCATTTAGACTCAGCCTAGCTAGAGGGTTTGTTTTGTGCAAGGAAGTATATGCATTCGAATTCAAAGCAGATTGTTTTATGCAGTGTCAAATTCTGTGCAGATGGAACATGATATGATATGTTGAAGTGGGATATATAGCATATGGCTATAATTCAGGGAAACACATTTCTCCAGCTGGATACCTGCTATTGAGTTGGAAAACATGTGTCCTGCATTCTGGTAGGCTTCCATCAGAACAGTGAGAAGACATAAAAGACAGGTCATTCCTGGTATTGAATATCAGCTAATACTTACATCTATTTCACTGGTTTCATAGTGCTGTTCACAATTAAGCCTCCTGTTATCACAATGAGCATAGTGCAACCGAAAAAAAAAGCTATTGCTGAGCTCTACACCCACAGGTACATGTGGACAAGCAAACATATGCAAACAGGCTGGACTGCTTTTGGGCTGGATGACCATGCCTCTGCCCTTTCCTGTCCCCAGGGAAAACAGAGCCCATGCTGCCTCAGGGTGCGGCACTTCTTCCAGACACCAGCCCCTGACTCTGGGGCTGCACCCCATGTCTCCAGGGATCCACTGAACCTGGAGATCCCCTTGGGTGCAGCACCAGCCTACAGCCCATGTCTTGCTCAGTCTCATTGTGGTGCTGCAGTGAGCATCTGGATGGGAGCAGTGGTGTCTTTGGACAGAGAAGCTGCAGCTCTGCCTGGGTGCTGCATGGTCTGGCAAGGTGCAGGCATAATTTCACAGCATCCCTAAGCAGGCAGGAGCTGAGCTGTACATGATAGACCTATTCCTCAAGGAAAATGGGGTCATTTTGGTCAATGGCCAATGGGAGAAGTGAGATGTGACTTAAGCTGTATTAATCATCAACTTCTGCCTTCTGCCAGGCAGAGGTAGGCCGTGCATATAGCTTCTTCTGTGGTTCAACTGCTAAATACCTCGTGGACAGACTCATGAGTAATTACTTGCCTCAGCCTACTTGAAATAATGAAGCAAGCATAAACCATTGCCCTGGAGTGATCCACCCTTTTCAATGCTGCTGTTCCCTGCCTGCTGATCACCCTCTCTGTTCCCTTGCACCCGTCCAGGCTCTGACATCGCTCTGCTCCATCCCAGCCAAGCACAGCGAGTAAATAACCATTTCTCTCCTGTGATCAGGCTAACAATGCTCCCCTCTCATACCCTTGCCTCTGCTTTTTCTTTTGCAGATTCTACTCCTCTTGCACTTAGTTTTATTTTCAAAACCTTGTGTAGCTAAAAACCACTCTGAATGTTGTCCTTTCTCTGGCCTCTTGGAGATGATGGCATCTGTTACTTCCTCCTTCCTCTCCCTCTTCCACTTCTGTTTTTTTCTATGTTAGTCACTCCTTCCTATTCCCAGATTTAAAGCCTAGCATCACTGTCATAGCTACACAAATTTCATTATCTTCAGGTGCACTGTACACTTGCAATTCTGCTAGTTCAGTTCACACCATGCCACCCTCCCAAAGACTAGTCTGACAAAATTCTGATAACAAAAGTGGAGGCTGAGTGGTATGCAAAAAAAAACAAAAAACAAAACAAACAAACCAACAAAAAAAAAAAAGAAAAAAAACACAAAAAAAAAAGAAAAAAAAGAAAAAAACCGGTTTCCCCAGCGGCCTTTTTTTTTGCTTTCTTATTTTTACATTAAAAATGGCTACAATTTTTATGAGGCAAAGCTCTGCCCCCTCACTGGAACATGCACATTCCTAAGAAGAATAAAACTGATTTTTATGTGGAAAAAAAAATCACCAAAAGAAATTTCATTGTTGATATTAAAGAAGGTTCTACAAGGATTTAAGTAAAATATCACTTTCTGTTTTCATCTCTGCCTTCTCCACTTTTTCAATACCATGTGCCAAGCAAAATAGGAAAACACAAAATTCTAAAGATATAAATTTTTCATTAAAAAGGTGAACGTTTTCATTTCATTACAGGCTTAGTTCCTCAGCGACCCTTCTCACCCTAGCATTCTGTTTTTTGGTTTTTTTTTTTTCAAAATCAGCAACTGTTTCCCTCCACAGCAGGAGTGGCTGGGGCAGCTGGGATGGTCTGAGACCTGGCAGGTTCAGCATGGCAGGAAGCAGGTGCAGGTGAATGTGCTGGTTCCTGGTGTGCCATGGGGCTCCCTGGGACATGGCAGTGACACCAAGAGCAGGGAATGTGCCTTCCTCTGCCAAGCACACCTCCCTGGCATGGCTGAGCCATAAACCCAGACACCATGCTCAGTGCACTGGCTTGTCCCCAGACTGCTGATGGCTCCTAATTCACCTAAAGTGACATATCTGGCATGGTGCAACCCATCCTTTGTTGTAGAAATTCAAAGAGATTCCTCCTAGAAGGCTGTGGGAAGCAGAGAAACATGTATGTGATCTGAGGGCAGGCATAGGTAGCTCCCATGGTGGAGGGTCTGGAGCAGCTCAGCATTTTCCTTTTGCAGACAGCCTGCAATGTATCTTGATGAAGAAAATACTGTAATTATACTGACTATTTCTAAAATGTTTTTCATGTTGGAAAAGGACTAAAAACCACAAAAAAAAAAAAAAAGACAGACGTTGTCCTGCATGAAGGGTGTGGAAATTGCAACACATTTTCTGCCTTTATACATTGCAATTTTCAACATATTCCATGCATATTCCTGTCCTCTTTGTGCATGAACATGGCTAAGTTTGAGTTCCATGGGCAAAAAAAGTTATTGTATTTTAAAATGTTAGTTTCATTAACAATATAAAAATTTTAGAAAAGAGGATGTAGAAAACAAATTGCAGGGTTCTTATTCTTCTTATTTGTGCTGGAAGGGGACAGGAGGTCATGTTACTTACATGAACAGCAACAGCTCAACAGCACAGCCCCAGTTCTGGATATTTGTAATCAAACCAAAATCAACAGTGATGATGCCCAGAGGTGTGTGAGGGTTGGAGCTGCTCATAAATGTCAAGTGAGAAAAAAAGCCACAGCAGCTGTTATTAAGTGTAGTGAACACTCTGCTCTGGGTTTTGGCTCATATGTACTCCTGAGGCATTCATGGTGACCCTGGGGTAGCTGATGGAGGTGGTCATGGCTTTCCAAAGTGTCTAGTCACTGTGAGAGGCTCTTACTTCAGAAGAGGGAGTTCAAAGAGCCCATTGCCATCTCCTTTTCTTGTCTTTCTCAGTTCCTGGACCTTACAGAGGATATCTCTGCTGCCTTTTTAGGATGGGGAGAAGCTGAAGGCGGTAAGCATGTCACTTCTCTGAGGCAGCAGATGCTCCATGAGAAGATAATGATTCATGTGCCTGAGCAACAAAGCAGGTCGGAGCTCTGCAAACACCACAGTTCAAAAGTGAGGAAAGCAATCTCAGCTGGAATATGTGATGTATGCCTCATATGGCAGTGAAGTGACCCTGGGAATAAAGTGGCTGCTCAAGCTGTCCAAGGGCTACCACACAGCAGTTGGTGGCAGGTCTCGCTGTGCCCACTGTGGGTGGTAGAGGGTCACACCCGTGCTGGTGGGGAAGTAAGTGTGATGCACGTGTTGCTATTGACCCAGGAGGGAAATACAAACTTTGATTTCCATGACCTCTATGGAGGAATAGTGCTCAACATGGTTGTGACAGGAGAGCTGCTTTTATACAGAGAGGGCTATCTGTAATTAGGGCACATAGATGTTGTAGGAAAGTCCTGATCAATACCTTGGGATGACAGAGCCGGATATCTATTCCTATCAAATTCAGGCTCTGACTAAGCTCTTGGAGAAATATAATGTTTCTGTTTAATAATAGAGAAAGTGCATTAATGTGAAGAGTTGACATGCTATCCAAATTTTGGACAGCTCTGTCTCTCTTGAGTTTTGTGTTTGTGATAAGTAAGCAATGTCCCACAGTAACTCTGCAGACCTAAATATTTGGCTGCCTGTATATTTCATGGAAAGTTCCCCTGATTTTGAAAGGTCACACAAATGTTACAGTTTGGCCAGATGTGAAAACCAAGGAGCTTCCCCTGAGTGCTGCAGACCAACAAGTCACTGGCCACCTTTGGATGCTACAATCATTGTTCATCAGTTTATTAGATGGGCTGTACACAGCAACAATCTCTATGGAGTTAGGAAGTCTAGGCCAGTGAATACTTCTGTACTATTTGCAAGCTGTTGGAGGGGAAAAAACCAGCATCTTTTTTATCTACAACCTTTTCCTCACTGAAATACGGTTCCAAAGGAATCTGAGCCAAGGGGCCTGATGCTGGCTTTATGTCTTATGTAGAGCTGCTGTTTCTCATGCAGCACACCTGAGTTCTCAAAACGGCATAAAAGCCAATTTAACCAGTCTTAGAGGAATGGGCTGGGGTGTGGGGTGCCCTCTTGGGCACTGCAGATGATGGCAGTGCCCATGATCTGTTCGAGGGCAAGGAGTGCTGGAACACTCATGGATCCTCCTGGATTTCCAGGTACAAGACCCATAGGGATGCAAAGGCTACTTGAAGCTTTTGTCTGCTCATGAAAGCACCTTTCTGGTTGTCTCGCCTGACCAGTGGAGGGCCCAAGGTGCTGAGGGATTATTTTGTATTCCTGAAATGAGCTGTATAATGGTCCCTTTCACACTAATGTACTAATGGAAAAGGCAGCAAAGCACCTCCTACCAACACCTCACAGAGCTCACCAAGCTCTGCAAATATTACCAAACAGTGACAGCAGCCTTCAGGTGGCTCAGCATGACATGGAGAGTGACATGGTGGCATCCTGCAGAAGTCCCAAAAGGGGGAACTGCTGGGTCTTTGCTTTCTCATTTCAGCATCAGGTGGTCTCATGTGGGCAGTGCCCTGTGGGGCAGCAGCATCTCTTCATCACTGAGCTTCAGGAGATGGCAGGGCTGCCCAAACTGTCTGATACCTGCAGGGCTGGCTCTTAGATCCTGTACACTGGGGTGTAGTTATAAAGACTTTTCAGGTCTGATATCTATGCAGGATCTCACGGATTATGCTTCTGCTTTCCTAAAACAGTGAGTGGTGACAACTATCTCCATATTTCCTTCCAGAGGGTGAGTCATTGGCAATTTGGATACAATTTTCATGTGATCACCTTCCTTGTATTTACCCTGGCACATGAAGTTGGACAAAACATCAGTGTGCAAAAACAAGGCAAAGATGGGGAGCTACTGTATCTTATGTTTAGTTTAATACAACAGTTTGAGAGGAGAAATTAATGCATGGTCTCAATTGGCCTGAGTCCACATCTGCTTGATTTACTCCAGCTGAGGATCTGGCTCTGAACCATTTTCTTCCTCATAGATGTAGCTGCAGTCAAGCCAATTGGTACATGTCTGTGCAGATGAGTGTCCTGTATAAAAATCAACAGAGGGCAAATGGAGGAATAAAATTTCAAGGACAGAATGACAGCATTCAGCTAACCCCTGCCTCTAGCCCAAAGTGCATCCAAATGATCTCAATCACCACAGGACTTGATCTAGGCTATGCTCTACTCTCCCTCTGAGTCTTCTCTCTCCTATCCCTTGCAGATATCCCCCAGGCCCTACAAGCCCCCTCTCAGCTTCTGTTCAAGCAGTAGCTCCTGCCCTTGCCCTGGCAGAAGCACATTGTCTTTGGGGATGGCAAGCTGCATTCTCTCCGGCAAACTTGCTCCGTCTGCCTTTTTATATCTTGAGCACCCTCCTCAGACTCTTATGGCCTGGAAGCTGGATGGAAGTGTGCCATGGGTGCCTTTCATACACAGCCTGCAACTGAGACCACATCCACCTGTTGCAGTTTCAGACTGATTTTCTTCTACACAGGATAGGAACAACAGACATGTGAAGATTTTTCAAGGCTGCAGGAACAGTTTCAGATCTGGACTGACAATCTAAAATTTTGGGTGCTCTGAACTCACCATAGAGGTCCCTTCCTTGGGGAAGACCTGAGTGGAAGAATTTGTGAGTATTTGGGGCACCAGTAGCCAAACACACAGGCTGACTTCTGGGCTGCAGGGCAAGAGAAGCTCCATGGGCTCTCTGCAGGCAAAACTGTGCAGAGTATGAAACACCTAGTGGGATGCCTGGGGCTGGGTGCACCACTGAGGCTGCACCCAGTGCTGTCACTGCAGATTGCAGATTCCTGTGGATGTCCCCCCCTCTTTCCCAGAAGGGTGACACTAGCTTACACTGACCCTCACAATACATTTTCAGCTCTCTTATCTCTATGCAATGTTCTATCTGACAACATATACATTTTCACTGCTTCTCTGCAATGACTTTGACTGTGCATGAGTTTAGGAAAGCCACAGGATTTCTTACAGGAGTCTTGCCCTTGAAAGCCTTCAAAATTTCCTGTCATGTGTTTTTGTCTTTAGCTGCCCATTATTTAAGTCACTCCTTAGCCTTATTAATATCTATTCTGCATCCCACCTTTGGTACACCATAATCCTTTCAATGACATGGCATGGAAGAAGCCGTATAACAATGCTTTCTCTTTTCCTCATGAATTCCAGGAGATGAATCCCTTCTTTGTCTCAGCTATCATAGAATTATAGAATATGTGGAATTGGAAGGGACCCATCAGGTTCATCAAGTCCAGCTCCTTCACAGGACACCCCAAGAATCACTCCATATGCCTGAGAACATTGTCAAATGTTTCTTGAACTCTATCAGGCTGCTGCTGTGACCCTGCTGCACTTCCCTGGCCTCCTGTGAATTGTGGGAACTTAAATGTCTGTATTTCCAATTTGCAGGTCTCTTTCACTGGAAAACCATAAATAACAGCACAGTGATGCCACATAGGAAAAGGTACAAAATTCAGTGAGCTGATTTCTGAGTATCATCCTGCATGATGGAACCTTCTGCCTGCACATACCACTGCCTTCTTTCCTTTCTATCTAGTCAGTGTGTTGATCCCATGAAAGCATTAACTTCATTCATCATGCTTTGCAAACCACTGTAAAAACACAGCACACCAGCTCCTCTTGGTACTAAATAGATTTTTATCAGTAACAAAGTTTCCTTGTCCACATCTTGGCTATCCCTCCTTCCAACAGAGTCACAAAGAAGTTTTACGTAGTGACAGAAGTTGAAGTTTCCTGGTTTTAATGTTTGTTCAGTAAAACATTTTACATTCCTGGAAAGATACCAGCTTGTCATTAATGGATTCTTGGCTTGATGCCAGCAGCTAATAGTTTTATTGGTCCTCACACATACAGCACAATTATGCAATTTGGGTAACTGCATTGAGCTGCGTCTTCCTCTTCTTTAATTCTGACGCAAAAAGTGCTTGAGCACGGACAGGCATCAGAGTCAGGAGAGGGGGAAGGGATGAGGGGCTATGCCCTCCTGAGCTTTGCAAGGGTTATACACGGCTCCTGGCAGGCAGCTGGAGACGTCCACAGCCCCTGTGAGGGGCAGGGTTAGCTGGAGACCATCCACACGTTGGCTGTGCAATGCTGAGTTCTCCTGGGTCACCCTGGGTCTTGCCAGGATTATTGTCCCCTTGCTGCCCATGACCCCGACCCCACATTCCTGGTGTGATCCCCACTCCTCCCCTCTGCTCCCCAGAGCACAGGCAGGCAGAGCTGGCTGCCAGCTGGGGCTGTAGGCAGAGCTCTGTGACTGCCCAAGTGGGATCTGGACCCAGAGCACAATTGTACACTTAAAATACCTCTCTCATTCAATCTCATTTTCCATTGGTAGTTCAGATGAGGCCACTTTTTTCTTAAAGCCTCCTCATCTGCTAGTCTCAGTGACAAGAGGAAAGGTGGCAGTGTCATTATTTGTCGGGCTTGCATTTGTTTTTCAGCTGGAGAAGTCAAGGTGTTGTACACATACACAAGCATTTCAAGTGTATGACGCAGTGGGAGAAAAATGAGTGCTTTGGTGCTACAGGTCAAGTTTATTTAACACTACAATGTTTTAAAACAGAGTGATGCCATTTCAATTAAATACCCTAGAATGTTTTGCAAGGTAATAATTTAAGAAACTCTTCAGAACTACTTTTGCAAATTAAGCACATCTCGCATAAAACACCCTGGCAATAAAATTGTACGTGTGAGAAAAAATATGCTGAGGCCTTTACTAGAAATGAAGAAAGTAGTAATTTTCTTTTCAAGACAGGCTGGTTTGTAATAGCATGTTATTATATCACTTAGCCTGTTCTGTATTTCTCCTGCAATATTTGTGTTTTGCTTCCCTCATGCAGAAACCTTGTGATAAAATTGTAAGTGACAATGAGAAGAGAAAATAAAACAAAGAATAAGAGGGCACTTGAATTTATACAGCACATTCAAACCTGCCTGCATCTCTTTTCTGTTATCTCCATTCCTGCTCTCTCTTTGTGTTTTCCACTGATCAAACTCAGATCCACAGCTAGGATTGACTGAGACCCAAAACTGGACTTCAGAGAAGCAGATGGTTGTAGGGACCAAAGAGACACAGGACACTTTAAAAGTTAATTCTGTCTTGTTCTCTTGGTATTGCATCCTCTGGTTTGTAAAACTCTGAGATTTCTTTTGATTATTGAAAGTTTTGCAAGGGATTTTGTTTTTCCTCAGAACCACTGGTTATTTGATACTTTTCTGTAAAGAAATATTTGACAAAGCTGTGGCACAATGGTGTTTCATTCTGTTTCTAGGAAGAATGGAAATCAGAGGAAAGAAATTTCCAAAGTGAGTGTCAGATTCTGATCTCTTTTACAGAAGGATAAATCCAGGGTAATTCAGTGCAGTTACTTTAGATTTATGCTAGCATAAATAAGATAACAGTTTGGCTCTGGGAATCTCTGTAGCTCCCCATTTGCTCATCTAACAGCTGGCAGCTTGCTTCTTGCTATTTCTCTTGCTTTCTGGGCTAATTTGTCTTGCCTGGTGCTCAAGTTGGGGCCAAATGAACTCAGGACTTGGTTAAACGAACAAATGTGTTTTGCACAACACACAACTATGAATGGCTCAAGATCCTTCACATGATCATACATATTTCAGATTTCCCTAAGGTCAGAAATTAATGGCTAGTAAATGGATAGAAATATTACTTTACACAGTATGTAGTCAGCCTGTGGAATTTGGTACTGCAGGAGGTCACTGATTCAAACAATGGATCAGGATTTGAAAAATGGCTGGATAATTTTATGTCAATTAATTACACTTGGAGCTGGACAAGCAAAGATTGAGGTAAGCAGGCCTTTTGCACCAGCATAGACATGAACTCCCCTGCAGAGACTAGGAGGAATTTTCCCCTTGGGTTGTGCCCACTTGGAAATCAGCTTTGACTGCTTTCCTCTGTCATTCCACAGTGGGACACAGGAGAGAGCAAGTGAAGCTGAGGTTTGCAGGGCTCTATCTGCTGCAAAACCTCAGATCCCAACCCCTCCTGACTTCGAAGGAATTAAGGTTTACATCTAGAGCCAAGCCAGATCTACATTACCTCCACCTGCTTTAGGTGCTTTCTGAGTGTCATCTGTGTGCTGGAACTGGTCTCACACACTCACTGACAGAGAATAAAATACACATTCACATACATAAGCTGATGTGCTGATGTTTACAAATTAAGTCAGACAACAAAATCACTTCCAAACCATTTTAGAAAATAAGTAGCTCAGCTGTAAACGATGAGTCTCTATTTAAGCATTTGTAGTTGTGTTCTAACCTCTCCTTGGGAGTTTCCCAGTGAAGGCACCAACCAGCCCAGTGCAGTTTCCCTGCTGTAGATATGTAGTGACATTTGAGAGGATCTGCCTCACCAAGACATCCTCTGGTGGTTGGTGGGGAGAGGGTTTATGGGAAACTCCTCTCTCCAGCTGCTTGGGGCCAGGTGACACCAGCTGGGGCATCTCAAATAGCCCAAGAGTCCAACGCTGAGGCAATTAAATCCTACTTACTGTGTCAAAACATGAACATACATCCTATCCAGTATATCTCCAAAAGGGAGCTGAGGTTGTTTTCCAGAACTGCAGAAGCTTCCTGGCACAGTGCTGATCATTGTCTAGGGCATGACCCCAGGGTTTACTGACAGATTAAACATGAAACCCCACCCAGGGTTTAGTGCTGTGTACTAGACTCAAGCTTGCAGTATGGGTAGTACTGTCAGTAAGCCTTAGGACTAGGTCTAGGTCTAAGCAGGAGTGCAAACATGCTCTCAGAAGCAGACCTTCCTGCAAACCTGCTTTTCTAAAAAAGTTGACTAAATCACACAGGAAAGAAGAAAGGGTGGGAGGATTTCCATTAGCAGCAGTAGTAGAAAACATGAGCTCTGAGAAGGTGTTTCAGTGGAGGCAGCAGGTAGGTGTGATTTGGAGTGCCTGGAGCAGCATAATCCTAGATACTTGGTTTCCATTGTTCACTTTCTGTGGAGATCCTTACAGAGGGAACCCGGTAGTACATGGGAGAGATCTTGCCATCTTCAGGAAAAGACACAGGCAATTACATTTCATAAGAAAAATTATAGAATTGCACAGCAGAGGAATACAACAGATGGCAGCATATGGAGGGAGCCTGAGGACTGCACAGAATTGCATATCACTGGATTTTGGTCCCTGTTACATACACAGAACCATTATTTTTTATTACTGGCTGCTCTGACTGCATTAAACACCTAAACAATAAAGACGTCGTGGTTTCCTGTCATAGCTGGGAAAGTGATGTCAGTGGGAAATCTGTCCCTAGCTCCTCTCAAAACATCAGCCTTGCCTTTGAGATGGCCAGAGGATCTGAGTGAGGCCGCTGAGCAGTTCCATGCTTTGATTTGATCGTATTCAGACCAGAAAAGAACTCTTCTCTCACACAAGGACTTTGAAAAAGGTTTGTGCAAATAGCAGGTCTCTCACTTGACTCAGGAAATCTGTGACTTGCCAGGTTTTTTGAGAAATCCTTACTTTTCTGCTTGGAACCTGGTTGGGAGAGCAGATCACCACATGGTAACTATCAGTTCTGAACAAGCTCTGCCCTTAACTTTTTTAGGTTCAGCTGAAAATGAGTTTGCAAACAGCCACAGCATTTTGAGTCCCACTTTAAACTGTTGATCAAAGAAATAATGACATTTCTACTTTGCTCAGCACAGCTTGGGACAACTAAACACTTTGAGGTGATCTTTTTGGCAAGTAGGAAAACTCTTCCTGCTGAAGTTGCCCATGATGAAGCCTGCAGCCGCAGTGAATAATCTCTGGATTCCCAATCCCTTGCAGATGCAGACACAGGCCTCCTCTCCTCCTTTGTTTTCCTCTGCTGTTTTGTCAACGGTGAACAGAGACCTGCCAGCAGCTGCAATATGCTCATAAAAAAAGGCAAAGGTCTCCACTCACCTCTGTCTCCCACGCAGCTGTTCACAAATGTCCTGCTCTTTACTGTTCTCAGTATATTGAAGTATCTGCAGGTGTTGTCAGATGCTGAGAATCCAGAGTGCCTTCAGCTGGTGGGGTCAGAGGCACACGGTGGCTGTACATGATCAACAAGCCTTGGCTTTGCATGGGTTGGACTTGAGAGGGGAAGCTGCACAGCAGACAGATCTACTTGTATCCTAAGAGTTTCTCACACATGTTCAATTGATTTCAGATATCCAGAAATTCCCATTGCATCTCTTCTATGTTTATGATCTTTCCTCCCTGAGATGAAAGCACAGCAGGAGCTGGTACTTGTGGACAGACAAGGTGTGACTCCAATGAGTTAATCTGTAGGGATAACTAGAAAAAAACATTTGTTATGCAGCTGAACAAGGCTTTAAGGGAAATGCTTCACAGAACCACAGATTCATCCAAAAATTGTAGAACATTTTGCTAAAACACAGCAATACCTAAATGAAGCTGCTGAGTTAGTTTCTCACATCCAGAAGGAATTTTACCTTTCCTTGGAGAGAACCTGGAATATCAGAGATTGAGATTCAACCCCCTCAGCTAAACGAGAGAATCTAGGTCACCTGTAGGGCCAGCAGATGTCTTCTGAGTCTGTTTTTTCATGGCAGCATCCATGGAGAATATTGTGTTTTCGTTTCATTCTATGGAGAAATAAAATATATTGACCTTCGTGTTTCACACGAAATAGAGTCCTGGTTTTCTGAATAGGCCTAGCTAGCAGTGAGTAATAATACTGAACTTTAGGAATACTACATTCCCCTGCATATTCTGGACTTTGCAATTTTTAAATTAATATTTTGCAGACCTAGGCATGCAAGGGAGTCTCACAAACATTTTTATTTATCTTTTTTTGATATCCAGTCATGAAAAACACATTATTTTTATAGGCATAAGAGTGTGCATCTGTGTATAACAGTCTAAGTAAAAATTGATACATGTAACAGTGGTCAAGGAACAGCACTATTTAAATCTCAGTGCATAGCTTCAAGTTAGCCTTGACATACAATTAGACATCACAGAGTTCTTCAAGAGCAGGGATAGGGCTAAGGAAGTAATTAATGGTCCTTCATTATGCCCTTGCTGGTGCAGAGGTACTGCTGAAACAAGAGAGCAAAGGGAGCTGGCTACTGGAGGAAGGCATGGCTAAAGGACCATGCTTTTTGCCCAGCAGACCTGGATTCACAGGACTGGAAAGGCAGCCTAGAACATCACTGGGGCACCAAGCTGTGTGCAGCTAAATCTGACAACATGGATATTCAACTGATTTAACCATTCTAGTCATTTCTGACCAAGAACATTTATAATAGGATTTTCTTTTTTGAGCTGTATTAACACTTGGGATAACCATGGTGTGTAGTGTCCCTACAGAGCTACTGACAAGTCCATGTCCAGGCATTACAGTATGCAGGGCTAAGCCTTTGAGGGGGCTGGTTCATCATCAGCTCCAATCTCTCTGGGATCTGCTGTAAAGGGTTGTCATCCACATCACTTTCCTTCACTGGATTTGCCAGGAGGTGTGTACGACCTCCTAGGACTTCAAACCGTGATTCATTGTGTATTCCAGAATGTCCATTCCTCTGGGCAGTGATTAAATTGCCTTTGATGTGGGTCACTGTGGAAGGATGAAGGCTGCATGATGCCAGCAGTTTCCCTCTGACAGACCCATGCAGCCCTGCCAATGTCAATACAGAGTGGTGGTGCTGGCTGGCTGTGAGAATCACTGTGCTGAGTCCTTCCAACCCTGCAGGGTCTGTCAGGGGTTTATCAGCCTCTTTGGCTGCCACAGGCAACACTTCACAAACCCCTGCAAAGAGTCAGCACAGGCAACTGTCATGTAAGTCAGTGTGGAGCTGAGTATAGCTTCTATTTTTAAAATAAATACTTCTACAGAGCTTTTTAGTGTACCTCCTGGTCTTTGCTCTGGGTGTGTGTGTCTGTGAGGCTGGAAAGGAGGTGTTTAAGCTATGTATGCATCTGATACTCTTTTTCTGGTACCCTTGCAACCATGCAAAACTCAATGCTATTTTTATGATGGCTCAGAAAAAAAACAACTAAGTTTTAGCTGGTCTGCCGTCAGTTTCTGGTTTCCCAGGACAGTAGCAATCATATTTTAATATTTTGGGATAGTAGGAACTGGGTATAGAGTAAAGCAAAAATTCAGATATTGTAAAAGCTACTTGCATCTGGCTCTGGGAATATATTTATCCCAGATAAGTTGAAAAACCTAAAACTTGGCTCGTTGGAAAGTAGAGTGCCCCGGACTGGTCCTTAACTGACCCCAAAGCACTTCTAAGCAACATATCTAAAGCTAGGGGTAATGGATGCTGCTAGCTCTGATACAGGCTCCTACAGATGCTGTTGGGCAGGTGTCCTTTATCTCCAGGGAAAGCTGGTACCTTGACAGAGTCCAGAGCTGGTGCTATTGCCTTGGCCTTTGCAGGTATATATCTATATCTATATCTATATCTCTATATCATCTATATATATAGCTATATCTTTACCTATCTATATCTATATCTATATATCATCATCTATATCTATATCTATATCTATATCTATATCTATCATCATCTATATCTATATCATCATCTAAATCATCTATATCTATCTATAAGGAGCAAGGCAAGTTGAGCTCAGAAGCTAAAGCAAAAGGTGTAGTAAGTAGTCAGGAGGTGAGTGCTGAGGATGGCATGAGATGTGCTCTTGCATTTTGCAGGTAGTGAGGGGCACAGGTGCAGGACATGGATTTGGGGTCACACCTTGGTGGGAAGCAGTAGGAGGAAGACAGTGCTGCTCACCCAGGAGCATTTCCTAGGCTTACTCACAAAACAAACCAACACGAATCATCCTATACATCTAAGAAGTGGGGAAACTCATTGCAAGCATATGACAAACAAAACAAAAAATCCATCAATGAAACAGCAGCAGGCAGGGCTGGTGGGAGGGAAGCTGTGTGGGCAGAGAGGTTTCACTGAGGGCAGGTAGCCAGTGACTGACTGTTACTTGTTGTAGAACCATGACATGAAAAATGAAGCCAGGTCAGCAGAAAAGTAGGCAAAAATGGCAGTGTTCAGCTAAAGATGGCCAGAGGGAAGTGTCTGTAATGTGATCCTGGAGTAGACTACTGCCTGGGAATGGGGAATAGAAATAGCAAAGAAATTGTATCTGGCTATTTTGAGTCCAAACGTGATTGTAGAACATGTTTTCCCTTTTTTATTTTTGTAATTGTGTGGGATCACATCAGTAAAATCCTGATTCTGCCATCTACTTTTCTTAATTGAAATGAGCAGAAGTCCCTGAAATGCCTGGTTTGGGAAGCACAACCAGGAGCCAGGCAGAAAAGCAATCATGACAAAAGGGTTGTGAGCTGATGGTGTTGTTGAACTGAGAAGAACCAAATGGTAGAGATATCAAAATTACTTGTCTGGAATTAGGGAAAGAAAAAAAATCACAGACAATGTCTAAAACAAGACCCACAGACTTTGCAGTTGGAATTAAGACTTGAAGCAGCTGGAGATGTCAGAGAAGGAATTAAAAGAGGGTATAAAATATGAGCTGAAGGCTTTGCAAAAAAATGAGAGCAATGTCTGTAAGTTTCCCAAAAAGGTAAAGGAAAAAGCCTTAGATTGAAAATTGTTGAAGACACCATCTACAAAGCATTTTCCCATCTTGGGAAGCCACCCAGGTACAGCATTTTAAATCAGCAAAGGCTTTGCTGAGGCTCTTGATAGCCTGATTGGTATATTCCACATGAGATTATTCACTAGAAGGAAGGAGCCCAAGTAACTTGTGACTGAATGAAACTTCTAATTGGTTTGAAAGTTGTCAGCAGAAACAGACTGATGTGAGGATTCCAGAGGATGCATTATGACTCTGAGAAGGACGTTGGAGGTCACAGTGGTCATACAGTCCCTGGATTTTACTGTGGCAAATAGGATTTGGTTTAGCACTTTCTTAGTTCACTCATAACCTAGAGGCCTGAGGAGTCATCTTGCCTAGCTCCAGAGATATAAAAAATAATATCTCTAGGGAGTGAGATTCCACAACTCTTGCTGAAGTAAAAATCATCCTTAGATGTTTTTGCAGATTAAATAAAATTCAAATCCCCAAGTTCATCATGAGTGATACTATGAACAAAAACTTCCAGCTGGAGTGATTTGGGCCTACTTGAGCACAAAAACTGAGTAGGTTCTAAGGAGTTTCTTTGCAATGGCTCGTCCCAGAAAGCCACAATTTCCCAGTCACTATGATTTCTCATGGCAGGAAGCCTGTGGTTGACCATCTACAGCCACATGTGCTGCTCAGACACTGTGTGTGTGGGAAGATGACAGTGCTGCAGGGCTGCAGCTGTGCACAGTCCTGGGCACCATGTCCTTCCACAGCCTGGCCTCCCAGCCCCAGCTGTGGGCACCAGACATGAGCAAGGAATGTACAGAAATGCGTGGAAGGGGAAGGATGCCTCTTCTCTTCCCATGACCTGCAGGGGAGCAGGCACTCCTGCCCAGGGCAAATGTGCTCTCAGGGCTTTTGCCTCACAGTACAGTAGAGGACATTTTCTGGCCACAGCAAGGTGATTTGGACTAAAGTTGTATTAGAGGCACACATTAGAGTCTGAGGGAGGCAAAGTCACAGAGTCACAGTAAGGAAAAATATCTGAAGCTGACAGGCACTTCTGGAGATTGTCTGGTCCAAGCCCTGCTCCAACACCATCAGCTGCAGCAGGCTGATAAGGCCTGTGCCCTGTCAGACTTTGAATATCTCCAAGGATGGAGACTTCACCACCTCCCTGGTCAGCCAGGGCTTGACCTGAGGGCTTGACTGCCCTCCACATAAAAATATTTTTCTCTTATGTTTTAAATGAAATTTCTTGTGTTTCAATTTGTGAGGTCAGCGCCAGTGCCTGGGAGGATTTCTCATGGGAAGCAGCATGTTGGTGCTCACAGGAGAAGGGTGAAGGCAGGGATGAGGGCCTTCCTCATGGAAGGTGGGATATTCTATAACCACCAGCCCTCAGCTCCATGGCAATTTGGTGTGGTGGTGTCAAGATTTACCTTCTCCTCAGATTTGACAAGTGTTTTGCAGAAGGACACCACTGGACACAGACTTTTCAGTGCTTGAGTGGCAATAATGAGATGGGTTGTGCAGGAGGATGGTCCCTCCAGAGCCCAGGCATTGCCCAGGCAGCAGGGACACCCACTGCCCTCCCCTTGGGCAGCCCCTCTCCTCACCTGATCGATGCAGGTGGGATCTGAAGGATGCTTCTGCTATGCTGGATGTGTGTGTGAGATCTGAGTAGGAAGAGCTGAAGTTTTAATGCAGAAGAAGTTGCTTAACTTCTTTTCCCAAAACGTTCCTAAGGTGTATTTGCACTGAGTCACCTCCCCTCTAGTCTTGGACTCAAAAATAAAATAGTGGAAAGAAAAAATCCTGATGGTGACAGCGCAGGCTTAGATGTTAAAATCAGCTCTCCTTTGTGGGTAGGAGCTCATTTATACACATGATTTATGCCTGTTGGAATGAGAGGGACAGACTTAACAAATGACAGGTTTTGAATGGTTGCAAGTAATGTTATTAATGTCTGCTGACTTGGTGCCCTGCCCAACTTTGAACTTCTTTCAATTGTATGGGGCTGAACAAGAGCTGCATGAGTTTTGAAATACTTCCACATAAAATAAGCTCTGAGATGGATGGAGAAATGTGAGTTTCCTAATGGGGCCTAGTAAGAAGAGTACAGGTCAGCGAGGAAAAAAAAAAAAAAGAACGGGGTTATAAGAATCTTCCTCAATTGAAATAAAAACGAACAATCAGAAGAAATATATTTATATATTTCAGTGCCAACCACCATTGCCTGATGGGTTGCACTGCTGCCAATTAGAGGACAGGATCTTTCAAAAAGGCATTTGCAACACCTTTCACCTGCTCTGCAGGTCAAGCAGCACTGCATCCATAACTCCAGCAACTACAGCCTCCCAGGCCAGGGCTACTGAATCCCAGCCTTAATTTATTTAAACACATACGAGATGATTCAGTAGGTGCTAATGCTGCTAATTCAGTAGGTGTTAATGCGTGAATAATTATAGACATATTTAAGCAGCTGGTGCTGTGCCTTCAAAAGTTTCTGTGCATGGAAATTAATAGCTCTGTGGTAGCATATGTGCTTACATGATATAAAATGAAGATGTTGGTAGCAGCTCCATGTTAAAGTTTGAGTTAGTATTTTCACTTGAAGTAGAATTTAAACTTCTTGTTTTACCCTTGGATGTCTCCAGACATGGTACAACAGATCCTCAGAAAATATCTGATTTTTTTTCTGCATTCTTAAAAAAAACCCCACTGTTTTTTTTACATCTGTCCTTGATTTCCCTTCATTTCTCAGGATCCCCAACAACACAAGCTCAGTTCTGACAAACTTCCTCCACATACATGTACTGATGATAACAGCTTCTTGAAGCTAGATGGAATAGATGCTGGAGCTGCTCCTCACTTGCCTTAAGTCTGTTTACGTAGTTTCAGGTGAATGCTTTGCCTTGAGCAGGTGACAGGGCACCTCAGATGGACACACCCCATAGAAAATATACCTGTATGAAGTGCAAACACTGCAGATTGACAGTGAAAAAGAGGACAATGGGAACAACAGTCCAGTTTGGGCCCCACTGACTGCAAATAATACTTTCTCATGTATTTTGCTGTCAGGATAAAAGAGTTTCCAGGTTTCTGCTCAGAGGTGCACAGCACCCTGCACGATCAGCCCCCACAGAGATCTGGGCCAAGGCAGGAATTGACAGCAAGGTTTTGACGTGTCAGCTCTTTGGCTTTGGGACAGAAAACAGGGTCGAGTTGATGCTGCCTGGTAGATTTCCCTGGGTCATCCTGACAGCTGTAGAAAGCCCTTTATTGCTTTTCCCAGATAACCAGGAGGAGCCTGCTTTCTTTCTTATCCCCTGCCTTCCTGTAAAGGCAACGTCAGTGCTGCTTCCCCTTCAGCTGCCTGGCCAGTGACAGTGCCCAGCTCAGCCTTGCAGGGCAGGGGTCCTACCAAACAGACCTGAAGCAAGGGCTGCAGACCCAGGCACTTTCTATATATAAATAATCACCATGAGAGCAGAGAACTTTATTGACCCACACTGCTGTGATTCCAGCATTTTTTGCCTAGAACAGGTGATGGGACCTCTGGCCCATCTATGGTGGCTACTTTCAAAAAGTGGCATGGCTTTGGATGGGAACCATTCCACAGACAGCTAGGATGTCACAAAGCTTAGATTAATTAAATAGGCATTGCTCTAGCGGCTGTTTTAAATAGCTGCACATTAGACTGACTTCCAGTGCCTCTGTTTTTAATAGATGAATGTCATGTGAAGGTTTCACATTATCATTTGGATGAAACACAGATTTTTGAAGATGGAATTATATCCAGTATTTTTTTTGTATTTCCAGGAATGTAATATTAGTATGTTCTCTGTTCCTCTGCAAAAGGCACAAAGCTGTCTCACCAGTATCAGACATACTGCACAAGAATGTCTCACAACTGTTAATTAAAAAAATCCGGGATGACAGGCAACAAGGTTTGTTCTCATGTGCTTTGTATGCAGGCAAGGAAGTCTCAGAGTTCATGAATGATTCATTTATACTGCACTTTAACTTATCTATTTCTTGAATGCTCCCAGTCTTTTAAAAATGTTGTATAAATTTGCACTGGATACCCCTCACCTAAACTGATTATCAGTATCAGATCCAAAAATAATTTAATTCCTCTAAACACTACCTGTTGCTTCCTGTTCCACTGTACAATAGTTTATTGTCTGGCTCTGTTGTGCCACATTTTGTCCTGTCAACTGAAGCCACAGATGGGCTGAAAGGGGAGATGAAAGTGTTCTGCACTTCTTTACAGACCATAACCCAAAACCCAGGGAATGCATTTTACATCAGATGCCCCCTAGCCATGCAAGTAATGACTGTTTTACCTTCATCTTTGTACTGATATCTGTGAGTTGTCTGGGATTCAGAAAGTATGTGTGGTGCATGGGGTGAGGGGGGCAGAGGCTGTTCATTAGATAAAAGCTACATTTTCCTGACTTGTCAAAAAGGTGCACTGTAAAAGAACTCACTTTGGTTTACAAGCAAATCACAAGAATTTGCTTTTTCTATTGTTATAGTTACAGAAAAGTTGAGTGTTTAGTGTAGCCCAGTATTTTTCACTAAATAATCCTGCAGGAGCAGAAACATGAAGTTGACCTGTTTCTGTCTTCTCATGGGCAAGCCTTTTTCCTCTGCCCCTTTGTCTCCCCTTGTGAGGTGGAGGATGTCTGGTATTTCTGCTTCCGAGAAAGGCACCTCTCACCCTCACTGCTCTCCCTGAGGTGCTACTGGGGGGGACAGGCTGGGCCCTCAGGACACCCAGTGACAGGAGAGGTGACAAGCCCAGCAGCTGGGGAATCACCCCCAGCCACCCTGCTGCTACCTTCTCACTGGGGAAACCACACTTCCCTCATCCCTGAGACAAAACTAACTCAGGCATGGAACTCAGATGTAACTCAGGTATAAAATCCTTCACTCATTCATGGTTTCTCCCTCAACCAGGTCTTCATTATTGCCCCAATATTTTCTTTGGACTTTTTCCTTTTCATAATTTCCCTGATTTGCTTTGCAGCTTATTTTGAAAGACAGATACTTAGATACACACAAAGAAGAAAAAATGGAACAAGAGAGAGAAGGGGAAAGAGAGGAGGAGAGAGAAGGGGAGGGGAAAGGAGAAAGTGGAAAAGGGAAAGAGGAAGGGGAAAGGGAAAGGAAGGGGAAGGTGAAAAAAACCCTGAAACCCCACTTTCACAAACCAAACCAAACCAAACCAAAATAGAGAAAAACCCAAATAACAAAAAAAGAGGGCAGAGCTTTGCAAGGATGCTTGGCATATGCAAAAAAATGCAGCCATGAAGTACCAGCAGGAACAGATCCATGGGCTCTCCCCCCCAGAATAAACCCCGAACAGCAGGAGGCAATTCCTTGCTCTAGTCCAGGCCACACACAGGTCAGACTGCCCTCAAAGCCCACCTGCTCTGGGCCACCAACCTACAGCAGGTCCTCATTGCCCAAGTCCCCAGGAAGAGTGGGCCTTGTTGCTTACCTTTAAGGACTATTTGTCTGCCTGCTTTGGCTTCTGAGGAGGCAGGCATTTACATTCAAGCACCAAGAATGTCCTGACAGCAGCTCTTTCTATTAGGTTCTACCTGGGCTCTGTCTGGACTGGCTGTGCTGGGAACAGCAGTCCTGTAAAACCTCCATGGTAAGGAGAAGGTGCAATCAGATTGGAGCATCAGTCCTGGATACAAGAAAGCTGCTTCTTGTTGTGAAACAAGCTTGTGTTTATCCATTTGTTTAAGAGCAAATTGTAAAGACAAGATTGGATTTGAGAGTTGAGCCATACTCCTAGTGAACACAGGGAGAGGGGGAGAAAATTCTCATCTTTCAAAATCCTTGAAAGGGGTGAAAGAAATGTATGCTTCCACAGTTGTGTTTCACACTGAATCTGTTGTACATGTTCATCAGCGATTCTGCAACAGGGACCATATTTCTAGCACCAAAAATCCTCTCCTTGGTATCTACCTCTAGCATTTTCTTCTAGCATGTCTCAGAACTGTTCTACTTGTATCCTGGAATCTTCTTTCACTTCTTATGCTTGGTTTCTGCTGTCCCTTTTAGATATTCCTTCTCTCAGACCCACAAAACACATTAGAGACCACATAGCCAAATACTGAATCCTCTGCACCTTTCCCTCCATTGGTAGCCATGCTACCAATTATGCTTTAGCAAAAAACGTCAAATGCCCCTATTTCTTTTGAGTAAGCAGCTCTGCAAGCCCTGTGTTTAAGGACCAGGAGGTGAAGCAGGTAACAAACAAGGGATGACAAGATGGTGAGAAGACCTAGAACAGAGGTTTCATTGACTCATAGTCAGCAGTTGAGTCTCTGTTTGATGCCTGAGGGCAAAGAGTCAGGGGCTGGCTGTGAAGGAAAGAAGGCATCAGGTAGAAAGGAGGCTGGAGAGGCAAGCTGGTGTGTGGGGACCAGGAACTGGACAAAGTGAGCTCTTTGTGGGCACAGGAATGCGCTCTATCCTGGTGTCACCACTTTGTTGTCCCTTGTCACTGCTGAAATGTCCTATCAAAACTGATAGACCAAAATATGGCGGACAAAACACATTTAAGCTCCATTTATTTTTTAGGTCCACTTTTCTGCAGAGGAAAAAACACCCTCAAAGTGTCATATTGAGCCAAAAGATTTAATAGAATATTTAGCTCTTGTTGGAATCATATTGTGAATTAACATCCTCATGCCAGTGTGTTCCCAACTCAACACTAGCATTGAGGTGGCCCTAGAAAGCACCCATTGTGTCTTGATTCCCATAGCACCTACCCTCTGGCAATGACAGCATGCAGTCAAATTGGCCATCTAGGGTAAGGAGTCCATCCATTGCTGCCAGAGGCACCCTCGTGGGCACTGACCTCTGCTTCTAGTGAGGCCCTTGGACCTGAGCTTCAACACAGACTGGAAGAGGGAAAAGGTCCCCCCTGGCTGCCACAGTGGATTCAGACAGTAAAAGTGGGATGGGCAGTCTGCTCTCAGAGGTATCCCAGGCATGGGAACAGGTAAGGGATGAGGCTGAGGGCTTTGCTTAGAGCTTCTTTCAGAGGTGTCACTGCTCTGCAGCCTTCTGCCAACAGGACATGGAAGCAATGTGGAACCTGGGGCTAAGGAACTGGGCTTGGCTTGAGAAACAGGGTCAGGCAGAGGCTTGGGACAGGACAGCAGTGCTGCTGTGGCTCCACAGAGCTGCTCACACACCTGTGACCAGTGTGGTGCTGGTTGTGCCAGGAGAGCTGTGCTGCCTCCCTAAGCCACTGCCTGGGATTTAAGATCCTGGTACTGAGGAGCTCTGAGAATTGTTAATGCTATGTAAGGACCTCTTGACCTAAGTCCAAAACCATGACTCTTCTTTCTGGCATCTGCCAAGCCCTGAGGCACCTAAAACTCTGCACTGGCCTGTTGAAGAGCACCTCACCTCCACTTGGCAGCCTACAAGAGCTTGGCATCTTTCCTAGGCTGGATGTTTTTCCAGCCATGTGGCCCAGGGGCTTGAGCTGGTGCTGTGTGCACCTGTTGTGCTCTGTGGGAGTTTGGTCAGGGGAGGGTCACTGTCATGGTCTGATAACCAGTTAATTGTTGTATGTTAAATAGTCATTTCAGGAGCTGTAGCAATAGATGTTAGAGCAAAAATGAGACTCTCAAAGTCCCTCTCTGGGCAGATGATTGAGGCTGAGAGCACTCTTGCTTGCTCTCTCCCTGTGGTCCAAATGATCTTTCACAACTCCTTGCCAACTGAAGCTTTTTCAGCAAGAGGGGTTGATATTTCTTCTCTTTCCTCTCTGGAAATGCTGTGCTATGAGCCCTTGCAAGCAGCTGAGCCAGCAAGATTTGGGAGATATTATCTTTGATCTATCTGTTGACCAGCTTCACTAAGAGCACCTTCTCAGGCTTTTTTTCCTGAGTGAAAAGCTGGCTTTTCCTCAAGTTTTGAAAAAAAGCACACACTTAGGAAATACGGGGAAACAAATAATGCTTAAGGTAGTATTTCACAGCCAGGTTTTCCTTATTGGGCCCTTCAGCAGCCCTTAGCACAGGAAAGGATGCTGGTAAGGTGCATAGGACATGATGCCTATGTGAGGAGAAGAATGGTGGTTACAAAAATTGCTGATCTAATTTTAAAATATACAAGAAAAAGAAGTTGAGGAAAACAGACACTCAAGTGATTGTTTCTCCAGTAGAGGCTTGCTTCTGCTCCAGCCAGAAAGGATGCACACTTCATCTTGTATCTTAACTTACAGAAGCACTAACAGTGACAAATTATTTAATAAAATACACAACTAGGAGGCATTTTGGGACTCACCAATAAAAAATCCACAGGAGATCTTAGTGCTTCAAAATTAAAGTTCACAAAATGAAAATCATTGTAATTTTAAAATGCCATTTTCACATTCTACCCTTGTTGACAGTACAGGCAGAGGAGGGAAAAGCTGCCAGGCCTGGGGCAGGGTGAGGGGCTCAGCCAGCCCTATGGTGACAATGACTGGACCACCATGTGCCAGTGCTGTAGCTCTGCCTTGGCTGTGTTTGTTTTGCTAGAACAGATGCAACCTGATTATTCAGGGACAGTTCAGCACAAGACAAAATGACAGCTGGGGGAAGAAACCACAGATTTCTCTCTGAGTATTTCTCTCTGCAAGAAGCCAGTGTCCCTGAATTGGTGGCACTGGTCTGCACTGGATGTGCAGAGAGCTAGGCCTTCAGGGGATCAGGATGTTTCAAAACCACAGAGACAACAAACTGGTCATGAACAATGTCCCAGCTCTTGACCACATCCAGCACATGTAATTAGACAGGAAATTCTGCATCTTGGTACTAATTTCTGGATGATTCCTTGCAACTGTTTCTCTTCTGGGTATCAGACTCTAAGCAAGTGCATAATCAAAACAGTAGATAAGACTGATCTCAAAATATGCTTTGTTCATCTACAAAGGAAAGGTGAGTGCCATTTCAATTGTGTCTGATAATCATAGAATAGTTTGGGGTGGAAGGAACCTGTAATATCATCTTGTCCATCCCCTCTGCAATGAGCAGGGACATCTTCAACTAGATCAGGTTGCTCAGAGCCATTGTCCAATCTGACCTTGAATGTTTCCAGGGATGGGTCATCTACTACCTCTCGAGGCAACCTGTAGCAGTGTTTAACCACCCTCACTGTAAAAAAACCTTCTTCCTTAGTTCTAATCTAAATCAACCTTCTTTTCATCTAAAACCATTACCTCTTGTCCTATTAAAGCAGAATGTTTCATAATAACCTAACAAGTAGTCAGTAATACATTTAATTGTAATGATGACTTTGTAATATTAGACATCCTTGTAAGATGAGTTTGTAGTACAGAGTGAATACATCACAGTGCAGTTGTCCAATAATGTGCTGGTACAGCACAAAGAAACGACACTAAGAGAGCTGGCCAAAGCTCATGAGGCTGTGTAAAGTCTGGAGCTGACCTGGCCTTGAACTGCTCTGGGAAAGGTGAATCTTGACAGGAACTCCACGTGCTGGATGTCTCAGGTTAAAAAGTCAGGAGGTGTTTGGAGAACACAGTGGAAGGGACATATGGAGCACCTTTGTCACCAGCATGACTGTAGTGTGATGTGCAGGCACTGGCAGGCAGCCAAGGAGAGGCACATATCATGGAGAGAGTCATGAGCAAGCATCACTCTCAGCTGTTTGAGAAGAGGAATCCATAAATAGAATTCCTTCTGCTTTGGATGAATGGAGCAAGGGAGGTTTTCTTGGCTCACATGTTCATGTTTTACTTCAGTGCTGCCTCAAACCAGCCAAGACCCTCAGAATCCTCTCTGGAGTATGAAAAAGAACTTCTGTCACTGCTTGTTTTCTCTTGCAACAAGGAATAAAAAAAAAAGGTGAGGCAGAAGAAACAGAACATGCTTTGGGCACTTATACTTTGTGGTAGTCCTGGGCTCTGTTCCTGTCTTCTTACTGTTTAATTCAAGACTTTTATATGTGCAGCCAAAAAGAGTAACAAAAAGGTTGATTTCCCACAAAACTTACTCTTGAGTGGGGGATTTTCTTTGGAATATTGCATTAGTGGCAGTGGAAGAAGCAGTGGAGCATGATCAGGGTGGGATTGTTGACCTGAAGAAATGTGTGTTAGTGCAGTGACACATTGCTTCCAAGGAATAGGAAACAAACCATCAAGAGTGCCAGAAAAATGCTTCATTTCATAACTGGCCTGTGGCAGTTCTCCTAGCACCTGGCAGGTAGTGCTATATGTGCCAAATACCTAACAAACACAAAAAAAGAAGACAATAAACCAAATTTTACTGAAACATAAGTACATTAAAATTCAGGGTCACACCAGCAACAATATGGAGCTTGGCTGGAGTGGTTTTGAAAGACTCTGCCATGTCTACTGTTTTTTTATTCTGCAGAAGGACTGAAACCACTGATTTTATGAAAAGAGTATGGAGACCAGCAGCCCAGGCACTGGAGAGGAAATTGTCCCCTGGGTAATATGGTGCCATGGAAATACAATCTGATGGCCAAAGTCACCAGATGGTGCTATTGTGCACACTATTTCTGTGTGTGTGTGACCATCGTCTGTGTTTTGAAGGGACCTTGAGGGGTTTCTCTGTAGCATGAGGGCTCTGGGGTGGTTTGCTCTCTGCCTTCCTCCCTCCTGGTCCAGTGCAGACCTTGGAACTGAGCACTCCTAGGCTGATCACTGCTTTGTTGGCCCTAACTCCCAAATGGGGTCCACCTCCATGCCATTTCACCCTTCACTGTTTGAAGATAAAGAATAAATGAAACATGCTATACACAGAAAACCCCTCATTCCGAATCACTGATTTCTTCCGTATGGGAAATCCAATCTCCACTCAAGAGGATGTAAAGAAAAGGCTGGGGATTCCATTATGCCCAAGGAGGCAAGGAGCATATCTTGCTAGCTGATCAACAAAAGTGCCTTCTGAAATATCCCACAGCAAAATTACTCTGCAGCCAGGCACAAAATTCCCATCCTTTGGGCTACAATCCCACAGAACTGAAGGGCACTGCTCTGTGCTCCAGGAGAGTGCTTCTATCTGGAAAGGCTCTGCTTTCTCTTCTGAGTGAACCTTGTAGACCAACTCCCAACAGTGGCATCATGGCCAGAGCAGCTCTGTGGCACTGAAGCATGATGGGCAGAACACATCCCAGGTTCAGAAATGCTTGTCTCAGTTCCTGTCACCACCAGAATAATATATGCAATATTACATATCTACATAATATTAGCTATTTAACAGTAATAATTTATATGCATTCAGGCATATATTTGTAAAATGCATATTTATATATAAATAACATATCAAATTATAATTATAACATATAGTATGCTGTATAGCTATATAATAGGACATAATCTCTGTAAAACACCTCCATAACATTATCTCTGTGGGACCTTTTCTCCAAAGGGAGCACACTGCCTGCTCAGTCATGCTTGCTGAACTTGGGAGCAGGGGAGCAGATGTGGGAATCACCCACTTTGTCTCTCCCTGCCTGGAGCCTTGGTCTGCACTACCACCATCTCTGTGGTCCTGATATCCAGAGCAGGTAACTGCACAGGAGGAGGACATGGACCTAGTCCCAGATGATCCTTTGCAGAGTTCTGTGTTTGAGTACTTGTTACATGCCACAGGACAAATGAAAGGCAGGGAATGGTGTCAAGCTGGCCAAGCTAAGACCTGATTTCAGCATCTTGCAGTGGTAGGGGTGCAGACTGAGGTAAGGGATGTAGACTGCAGCTACAGAAGGTTGGAATATTCATATTTAACTGAGCATGTACAAGTCATTATGGGGACAGTTGTGGTCCCACTACTCCTTATGGAAAATGTGGGAAAAATGTAGGTGGGGAGAAAGATTTGTGTTGGTGCTCCAACCTTGGCTGCTGTGGGGGTCTCTAAAGGGAAGGTCAGTCCAGAAAACACCACTGCTAGCTTCAGGGATCTGGGAAAGACACAAGATTATGTGATGGCCTTGGTGAGACCTCACCTGAAGCGCTGCTTTCAGTTCTGGGCCTCAATTCAGGAAGGACATTGAGGTGCTGGAGCCTGCCCAGAGAAGGACAACAGAGCTGGTGAAGGCTCTGGAGCACAAATCCTATGAGGAATGGCTGAGGGAGATGAGGTGGTTTCGCCTGTGAAAAAAGGAGACTCAGGGGAGACCTTATTACTCTCTACAATATACCTGAAATAAGGTTGTAGTGAGGTGGGGGTTAACCTCTTCTCCCAGGTAAAAAGTGACAGGATTAGAGGAAATGCCACAAGTTGCACTAGAGGAGGTTTATATTGGATATTAGGAAAGGGATGTAAAGCATTGGAACAGACTGCCCATGGAAGTGACGTAGTCACCATTCCCAGAAATGTTTAAAAACCATGTGAATATGGCACTTGAGACATGGTTTAATGATGAACATGGTGGTGGTTAACAGTCAGACTAGATGATCTTTAAAGGTCTTTCCCTACTATGATTCTATGATTCTGTGATTCTGTGTTCAAAGTTATGCATTATAATTATTTTGCTTTATGCCCATTCTATAATTGATTACTGAACCTGTTTTTCTTAATTACGTTCTCTAATTATTTTTTAAAATGCATAATCAGTTTCTAAACAGTATTTATACAAGAAGTGTGACCCTGAGATCCTGAGTAACATGGGAAAGGTATAAATGGGTATTTTAAGACTGCCATTGCAAGATACATCAGGAGTATGGCTGAGAGGACTAAACTCACTTTGGCATCATCTCCTCTGATTGAAGTCCTGCTGCTGCAGTGTCTGCTGAGCTGAGGATCTGTCTGTGCTCAGCATATGGAGCAGGGATGAAAGCTGCTGCCTGGTCTCTACCCCCAGAGTAGGACCTGCTCTAGCAGGTGGCAATAGGGGGTTTGTAAGATGCCCACACCACTGGTCTCCCCCCAGAGCAGCCCCAGGGCCACAACAGGAGCCTGCTGTCTCTGCTGCTTGACCAGTAGCACTGTCTCCAGCAGGCATCACAAGCAAGGGAGTCCATCCCCAAACATGGAAGATAAAACCATTTTGTCCCAAAGCACCCCACTCACTGCTGGCTGAGCTCTATTCCTCAGTGATTAAAACCAGGGGGACATCATTTTGACTCAGAAACAGTGGAAAGGGAGCAGCCCCCTCTGAGTGGGTGCCTTTTGCCTTGCTTGCACCAGACCAAGCCCCTTAGCTGCAGATATCCAGCACAAAGCTGCCCATGGGGAGAAGCAGCACCGGTCTGCAAGAGCCCCCACGCAGGGACAGGGATGGGGCTGGGATTGGGGCACTCCCCTGAGTGAGCACAGCTGCTGGAAGGGGATGAAGCAGCATCCGAATGCTTTTAGCAGCAGACACAGGACTTGAATCAATAACACAAGAAAGCCTGTGGTCGGCGGCTTTTCTGGCCACAGCAGATGGACCACCATTCAAGGGAGGGTTTGAGGCTTCCTCTGCCTGAGGGGATTTTAAACCACATTCCCACATTTCAGGCGAGTACCCTCATCTCTCTCTGGCCTGTAGGTCTGTGTAGAAACTGCAGCATTGCCGGGAATCACAGGGCTGGGAGGAAACTGAGCAACAAGCATGACTTTTGTAGGGTAGGGCTGCTCTGGTGTCTACACCCAAGAGCAACCCTATCCATGGAGACACTCATACCTCAGCTGGTTATGACCCTGTACTACCTGATCTAACTTGAGGTTGTATTTCACTTTGAAGTTTACCCTGCTCTGAGTGGGGGATGGACTAGATGACCTCCAGAGGTATCTTCAAAGCTAAATTATCCTGTGATTCTATGTCTACCACTGTTTTTTATCCAGCTACTGTTTCATGTAAAATCCCTCAGTGGAGTCCCCTAGCCATTAGGTACAGGCATGTTGCTTCTTGCCTGTTCTACCTCTGCCTCCATAAATCTAAGGAAGCTCAGCTGTGGAGGTACAGAGTCTTCAGCAGGTTTTTATATAATGCACAAAGATTAAAAGCTACTGCAGTTGCCAGTAAAGGCAAGACTCTCAGGGTCACTCTTACTCATGTAAAATCTCCACTAATTTGATCAAAGAACTAAATTATATATTTTAATGATTTGTATAACTGAGGGTTTTTCAGTTCTGCATAAAATTTTGCACAGAAATCCACTTTTCTGCTGGTACCCTTGAACAAACAGAAATAACCCCAGCATATTAGAGATAATATAAAAGAGCATTTAATTGCAACAAAAGATACGCTGATGTGTTTGTTGGGTGTGAACACAGGCAGATAAATTAATCATATACAAAGTCATATTAAACAAAGCCTGAAAAATAAATACACTTATTATATTTTTAGTGGCAAATAAATAAATATTTAAATATTTATTTAAATCAATCAATTTGATTTTATTTTTTTATCCATTATGTTTAGATACAGAGAAGTGCAGTCAGTACTGATTGTATAACAAAAGATATGAGATATATACATTAACTCAGGCACTGAAAAACAAAAATGTTGAATTTTAACATTTTTAGGGTGAGAAGAGTTGTACTTTTGAAAAAAATATTTTCAAAAGCATGTCCTGTTTTCAAGCTGTATTTATTTGCCATGAAGTAACAAGTTCCACAGCGTGGTGTGTTCTACAGCAGATGAAAATATTTAGTGTGTTAAATTTATGGCCGAGGGCAAAGAGCTGAACTTGGGAACCTATTTAAAGTGCAGTGGAAGTCTGTAAAGATAACGATGGGGAGTTGAAAGCAGTGAAGCCTCAGACAGTAATATCTCAATAACAAAGAGCTAATACTTTGCTGCAGAGGCTTTCTCAGCAACAGTTGGTCCATTTTTGTCATTATGTCTAATCAAGTCCAGTCTTGCCTCGGCCTCCTCAGCCAGCAGACATCCAGCACTTAAATATAACCGTATGTGTCCAGTGTGATTACAAGCGTCGTAACGCGCTCCCGGCTCTGTCCTCCCACCTCCAGCTGGCCCCAGACCCCAGGGTGCCACATTCCAGGTTTCATCCTGGTGTGTGCTGATGGCACGTGATGTTGGAGGGCTCAGGAGGGCTGTGGGGTGGCTGTCACCCATGGGCAGAAGCATGTCCTCTCTGAGCCCAGCCCCAGACACCCACGATGGGAAACCACCAATCCTGCCAAAAAGCACCCAGAGTCAGAGGGGCTTGGGCTCTCAATGCACCCATATTCCTTCTGATGATCATGGACCTCACTTCCCTGGCACTGACCCTGACCCCACTGGAGGCCAAGCATGTAAAACCCCACCCCTGCCAGGCAGAGGACAGGATTTGCATCCTTGTGCAAGTGGAGACAGGAGGCAAGAGCCAAAGGCAGGAGCTCTCTGAAGTGCTTTCTGCAATTACACTGGAAAATTCTTTAGTGTGAGTCAGGGGTAAAAAATTAAGAAAGTGCCAAGGAACAAAATTAACTTGGCTCATAATTTGTTTAGGTTCTAATGTTGCCTACATGGCTTAGTGCTCTTGAAAGGATTCCTACTTTGAGTTAATAGATAGAATAAAGACATTAAATTGTCCATATTGCTTATTAATTATGTACAGACACTGGAATCCCAGTTGTGGCTTTGGATACATTTTTAAACAAGTTTTAGTGAACAACATCCACTAGCCTGGAAGAAGCAGAGGAGAACAAGCTTTTCCACAGCTGGGGTAGGATATAGGGTTGTATTCATCCCTCCTGATGTTTACCAAAGTCCCTAACCCTGTGACCTTTCCCAAAAAGTGTTGAACAGCCTGCAGGAGTGATGGGGTATCCAGCACAGGTGACAGGGGGATGCATGACTGGGACTAATAATCACCTTAAGGCCAGGCTCTGAGCCCAGCTCCAGCTAGGATGAGGAAGGCACTGAACCTCTCATGAAAAAAGCTCTCCATGTAGTGAGCTGTATATCCAGTGAGGGAACAAAGGCCTTGAGAAAGTGGTCCTGCTAAAATGTTTTTAGGATTATAGGTTCCCTTTTGGTACAATGGTCTCTAGTAATACTGGAGAGAACAGAGATGGGCAGAGATCTCTGCTGTTTCCACTGTTTCTCCCATTTGTGCCAAAAGTCCAGAGGAGCAGGAACAGCTCTGCTGTGGGGGCCAGAGGGCTTGCTCTGGTGTTCTCTGGGCAAACTGGTATGTACCCATACAATGAAAAAATCAAGGTGTGATTTTAGTGTGGGAGCAGTGGGCATGAGCAGCCACCAGCAAACAGGAGGGGAAGGTAATCCACCTCCCCTTTCTACTGCTGCTTTCAGTGCCATGCTGAAGACAGGCAGGCAGGGGAGAGACATGATGGGAAGAAAGGGCAGTAGGCTGCTCCACACTCCTTCCCTAGGAAGGAAGCTGAGTTGCTAATATTATCTGTATTTATTATATTTATGTGGTGCTGAGCTCATCTTTGAGACATCTGGGCCCAAGAACAGTAATTAAAATGAACAACTGTTGACAGCATTTGTCACAAATTGAACAACTGGCATAAATCAAACTGCCTGGAGTCTCAGCCATCTCTCCCAAGGAGTGGATAAATACCATCTAGCCAAATTAAGAAAGCTCTGTGGAGAGCAAATGTTTGTGGCACGGAGTCAAAAACATGCCAGTGTCGAGTTCTGTTTTGGTTCTAGAGGAGAAAATCCCCCAGCCCAGGTGCCCTCCTTGAGGGATGCCTGTCTGCCCCCCACCCACTCCCACCCTCACCATGCCTCTGATTCCAGCTATGGCACAAACAGAGCAGGGTTTCTGGCAACAGGGAAGGTTAAAAGCAGCAGCAAGCTCTGTCTGAGGGTGGATTTTGCATTCTGTGCAAATACCACTGTCGTTGCTGCTAACTGAATTTGCAGCTAATTAAAGCACAAACCAAACCAAAATCCCACCCAAACCCCTTTGAAATCCATGACATGCAAACATAGGATGTGTTTTATAAGCACTCAAGAGCAGCTAAGTTCATTAGGCAAAGATCCATCTAACTCAATATCCCAAAGCAACAGTTTAGGGGACAGCATAAATATGAGTAAGCAGACATAGTGCCATCTTCCAAGTCCTCTGCTAACCTCTGACCATTTGCAGCGGAGAGACATTTAAATGGCAAGGCTTGAGAAGACAAAATCTAGCTTAGAAAAAAACATGCCAAGCATATAATAATTATGGATCAAGTCCTTGGGACATACAAATCCATTTAGCACCTTTATTTGTTTCTTAGAAAGCTGGTAGATTTTCTCTACTTAGACCAGGGGCCAATTTAACACAATTTGAAATTAGAGTTGATTTTTTACTCCCTTCCAAAGATTTTAAGGCTGGATCCAGCTGTTGGTCCTACCCATCACATTCCCTTTTCTTCCTACAACTGAAAACACAGGCAGTTTTCTGAAAGAATTGCCCTGGTGCTGAGCCTCTTCTGTAGCCTATTGGGGCACCAAAAAAATCAGGACTAAATAAAAACAGAGACACCCCCAGTCTCCCCTGCAGGGCTGCCCTGCCCCAGGGCCCTGCATGACCCCAGGCCAGCTGGACAGAGCGGGCTGCAACTTGTCCCCAGCCCCAGTGAAGAAGGTGGGACAGCAATGCAGAGGATTATTTCAGGAAGTTCCGTGGCTCGGGCAGCCCTCACAGGGCACGTTCTCGAGTTTTGCATTCATGTGGCTGCAAATAGGTGCAGGAGTTCATGCCTCCTCACATAGCTCCAGGAGTGGGGACAGAGTGGCTAGGAGCTGCATGTAGGACATCTGACAACAGCTAGGGGAAGAGGCATAGCAACAGATCAGGCTTTGCTGCCCAGGTCTGTGAGTCCCATTCTGCTCTGCAGTAATTCTGAGGCTTACAAGAAGTCCTGTGGGTGTCTGTTTTGTGGCTGCTGAAGGTGCACCATGTGCCCAGCCCACCATTGCCCCCTTTCCATCCCTGCCCTGGCACCATTCCCAGTGCTGCCCCTCCAGCTGTGCATGGGGAAGCACAGATCAGCCCAGTTTCTCTAAGCTCCAGCAATTCCTTGCACATTCAGTGTCTCATCTGCCCTAGCAGACAGCTCTAGGCTGGCTTGGATCTTCAGACCCTGTTCTTTAAAGTTGACTCAGTTGTTTTACAAGGGTTCTGAAAGGGATGAGGGACCTGTCTTGCCTGTATTTGTTCTCTTTCCCTCACTCAGCAGTGCTCATCTTCACCTCTGCAGACCTGAAATAGCTCCCTGCATCTGGATTCAGAAAAACTCCAGTTTTCTGTTTTTTCTCGAAGTTTATAGAGGAGCAAAGACTGCGTGCATGCAATCTTTCAAATAACATTTGCAGCTTTCTTCTTACCCTTATTTATTGTGTGTTTGGCACCAGCTGTGGCTTGCAGCATTGTTATACCAAGCACCATGCAAACACAGAGCAGGAAAGCTGCTGGTGACTAGAAGAGCTTGCAATCTTAATCGCATAAATCAGTGCTGTGATTATACATAGAAAAAAACCTTCTAATTCATGCTGGCATACTCCCAGCTGGAAAAAGAGGAATGGGTAAGTTCTGCTTTTCTCAGTCTCAATCAGAGCCTCATACACTGTGCTTCCAGCATCTCTGCTCCTTCCAGTGGTGACCCCTTCAGGTTCACCTCAGTCCTCCATACCGTCCTGCTCCAGTGACATACAATTACAACAGTGCTTTTCTAGAATAGAGAAAGCCTATGATGACTGGAAGGATGGTTTGGGTTTGGCTCTCTATCTTCAGGATTCGGTCTTATTAATGAAATTCTGGTGAAAATAATACACTTGCTTTATTCAGAGTGTGAGATATGTGTCTTGAAAGGCAGTAATTGTGGCAAAGTTTTACTTTTGGCAAGCTAATGTAAACAACAGGCTGTCTAAATGGATATGATGTCCAAGTACTTTCTCATCCCAGGGGCTGAGATGCTAGCTCTGCTTGCTTTGTTTGCACTAGCCAGTATAAAACAATCTGCATACCATAATCTGAAAGGAAAGGTCAGCCCAAAGGTCACATGTTTTAAGGGTGTTACTTCAAAGACATTTATCTCCTTTACAACACCATTAAGTCCCTGGTAATGGTCTATTGTCTTTCATCATCTCAACCTCTTCACCTGCCTGTTTATGTTTGGCCAAGCCTCCCGATGCAGGCACAGGGGAAGCAGGTGCTTGGTGGCTCCTGCTTGACGGAGCACACTCCGTGTTATTTGAGAAAGCAGCAGGCTGTTACAAGACTATCAAGCCATAACCACAGTCATCCTCTTCCTCCTTCCTGCAGAAACCAGTAGTTAAATCCTGCACTTTTCAGCTGTTGTTTCTGATCCAGCCCTTCTTGTCCTTTTCAGTTGCACTGTTCAGGTGGGGATTTCCACCAAGGTGGCTCCTCTGAGATGACAGGTCCCTGAGATGACCAGACCCTGCTCTTTTCCTGCCATGCTGCTTTCACCCCACTGCTGCCAGAGGATGAGTTTGCTTGTTATACCTGGGAAGCATAATGACCCCTCTTCTCTCCATCCTCTTTTTTATATTACGTAGCTTGGAAGCCAATCCCATCACCACCATAGTCCACAACAATTGGGGCAGGAAGTCATCTACTTGATGCAGTAATTCAAATACTGTCCCACTGACTTCAGTGGGTATCACTAGAGCAAAGTTCATCAGCTGAATATCCAAAACAAACTCTTTCCTGAAGACCTTGATGGTGTGTCCCGGGGTTATTTTCACAGGCAAAAATGCCCTGCTCCCATGGACATCTCATTGGGGTTGCTAGAACACCTGAGACACAAAGTCAGAGAGCACTGTGATGAAGTTCCTCTAGACTGAAAAATTAAAATATTTCTTCTGTTTTCTTTTTTGCTAAGGTGCACCATACCTAGACGCACATAGCTTGGTCATGCCCAAAGGGTAAGGTTTAATCTCTTTACACCCACAGCATTATCGAGGTGTTCCACAATTTTTGCAGTTTCAGTGAGAGGAGACCAGGGTCTCCACTGCATTGAGATGCTGTGACTGAGAGAAGAGAATCTTTTTCATTCTCAGTTATTTTGCCTTCTAATTTGCATCAACTCTCATGCTGTTGAGAGAGGGGACGTGGGTTTGGTGGGTGGTGTGGAGAGGTAGGGACTGTGTGGGGCATGCTGAGTGTGGGGTCATGCTGCTGGGTGAGGACAAGTGCTGAGCCCCTGGATGGGAGGAGGAAGCAGTGCCCTAGGTCTTGGCTGAAGATGGATGCAGCACAAGGAGTCACTCAGGAGCACTCACACAAGAGCATGGCTGGGTGTCTGCTTCATGCAGGGTCTAGGACCCCTCCTACAGTCTTATTGTTATTGTCAAGCATTATCAGGTATTGTTATTGTCCTTCCAATTATTATACAGTTCATCACAAATTCTCCTAAGATGTTCCTTGTTCCCTTTCCATCAGGTGGTAGTGGGGGGACATTTTTCAGGCTTTCCTAGGAAGAGCTGGTAAGTGCAGTTTCCATTTAGAAGTTTCCCATATAAGTTCATCTTCCACACACATAACTGAACCTAAATATTTGAGCTAAAATTCTCATGCCATATTGAATTAGCTGGGCAAATAATCAAATTAAGTAGTCTGGGCAATTCTATCAATAAGAGAGTAAGAAAGAAACTCTCCAGATGAATTCTAGCACTGTTGCATTTGGCCCTTGGGTCTTAAAATTACTTAAGGGCTCAGAATATGCCTTTTCCTGTTCCCATGAAAAGGTGGTCAAATTTGATGAAGCTGTGGAAAAAAATCAATCTGCCACATCTGTGTACATTTTGCCTAAAGTTTGGTAGTTCTTATCCTAAATATTCTGCCTGCCCTGAGCATAGCTCAGCTTAAGCAGGGAGGGACTGAGCAGGGCTTTTCCTAAGATTTCTTCCTCTGGTCCTGGCGTCCCAGGCACAGCCTGGAAAGAAGAGAGCATCTCTTTTGTGCTCCCTGTGCCTCCCAGCTAAGGTGCAAGACAGGAAGTGAGGAATGTAAAGGTTTTGGATAGTGGGAAAGAGCAGCTGGACAGAATTAATCCTGTGCATGGTGGTGAAGCAGAGACTGGAGCAGACCCAGGCTGAGGAGACAGGATGCATGATGGTAAAATATCTCCTACACACTAGAGCACCTGTTTCTGTAGACATTTGGCTTTTTCTTTTGCATGCTGTCCTACTGGCAAATGAAAACTTTGGCAAAAATGGATGAAAAGTCACAATTCTCAGCCTGCAGAGAATTTCTGGGGAGGTCTTGTCTCTTCTCTTCTCTTCTCTTCTCTTCTCTTCTCTTCTCTTCTCTTCTCTTCTCTTCTCTTCTCTTCTCTTCTCTTCTCTTCTCTT